>CM060616.1:13576527-13854027 GCA_030578275.1 Meda fulgida
CAAGATGTCATAATGCGTATGCGCCAATCGCCTGTTTAAGCGTACTTTTTTTAAACGGAGTATACTTTGAAAGGCTATATGTACAACTGTGCGAAAATGGCGTATACTTTGGGCTAAATGAAGACACACACACACACACCTTCATGCTTTCCAGAATGGCTCCACAGTCTTTCTTCAGAGCCCTGCTGGGATGTTTGATGGCCTGGTTGGCTCCTCTACGAATGTCACCCATTCTAATGGACATACGAGCCACTCCTGCTAGACAACTCTCATCATGATCCTGGAACTACAAACACACACATATCAGGATCTACTGTCTATGGTCGTGGTTCTAGATACCATAGGGAGATATTTTTGGAATTAAATCATGTCATTTTAAGTTGTTATTCATGTAAAATCTTCTCCTTTTCCATGATTCTCAAATTTTATTCCTGAAAAAGATATTGTATGGCTTCAGAAGACTCCCTTTTTGGAACTTGACAGCCCTTGGTCCCAAGGGCTGTCAAGCCTAACCCTAACCCCTTGACAGCCTAACCCCATTCACTGTATTGAAATATGCACCATTCATAATTTCTCCTTTTCTGTTCCACGAAAGAAAGTAACCCTAACTTTGTTAATGTGTAAATGATAACAAATTTGTCATTTCTGGATGACAATTTCCTTTAAGGTGGTTGATTATGATTTGACACACATGCAGACACTTACCTTGTTGTTTCCTGTTATGCCTTTCTCATAGTGAGCCAGTGCATTCACATAATCTCCACTAGAGGGTGACACAAAAACATATGACATTACATCAACAATAGAGGGCTGTATTAGGGATCACATATTTTTGTAGGCTAAAACCCAGAAACAAGTTGGCATTTTAGCAATTTTATCTTCCTGAAGTCAATAGGTGTGTTCCAGTTTACATACTATTCGATGCTGTTTTGTAGTATAAATAGTGCACGTAGTGTGCAGAAAATTCCAAAAGGAAAAATAGCTGTGAGAAGCAATTATTGGTGTTCAAACTTTTTAAGGCCTTTAAGCACAAGTGTAAAAAGTTATTATGTTTTCTTTAACTAGCCTGTAACCACCAAGATCATTGATGGAAAAGACCATTTAAGGCCAATTCAGGCAATTTACAGAGGAAAATATGGTTTTAAAGCTTTTTAACAAATATAGCCCCGGATATGGGCCGATCCCTATAAAAGTTTGCATGCTTGTTTAGACTCATATGTCGCATGTTCTCACATGTTTTTGTGAAGTTTCGAGTTTTGGTTTAGGAATGACAAACTTTTGGGTGGACTTGGCTACGCCTATTTTCTAAATGCCCCAGCTATAGCTTTCAAAAAACAGCTTTTGATATTGGGGGACCTCAGACCTGTGACGCCACACGGGCAAATGAATTTGCAAATGACTGCCTCTAGAGAAATACATTAACAATGAGTTATACATCGTCGCACCATAGGCCACGCCCACTGACAGTCAGTTTTACATTTACAGCTTACATTTGCATACACAGGATGCGAGTGTCACGTCAAAAGCAAATAGAACCCATTATTGTCAACCAGACAAATGGAAGACTGAAACAACGTTTGTTTTGACGCATCCAATTTTTTAAATTATTATTATTTTAAGTATTTTACAACAATACAATATGAGAAGAAAAAAAAGAATAACTAATTTTATGTAATGTGGGGCAGCGTCAAGCTCTGAAAGTTCTCCTAACAAACAGAGAGAAGGGGATAATTGTATTTTAATCTTAAGAACAATTTACAATTTCCACATACCATAAAAAATAGAGGTATGTGTCTGGGCTATTTTAAAGTTACATTGGACACAGACTGGTGAATTGACACGTCCAATTTAAACAGCTAGTTTGCGTCTCTGTATAGACTTCAGAAGGATCCCAGCGTCGGAAAATAAGTGGATGGTTTATTTTAATGGCGTCCCAGGATAACGTTGAAGGATTATATGTTTGTTCAGACCATTTTGTTGGAGAGTTCGCAAAGAAACTTTTGTTGAAAGATGAAGCAGCTTACTGTATTGGATCTGACAGCAGCTCCATCACAAACCGTAAGTAAATGATTTCATAGTGCTTTGTCAGTAAATTATGGTTTTATGTGGATAATGTTCTCAAAACACTTACTTGGTTGATACTGTTTCCTAAGCACTGACTTTAGCCAATCATAACAGAGGGTCAGAATGAGGGTTAAAAACAATTGTTTTTTGGCATATATATTTAGTTGTGTTTTTTTTTGTGCAAAAAACTTTATTATCATTATAAGTAAACATTTAATTGAAGGAAAATATGAAATAAAAAAAATGAAATCCATTTCATGAACCCTTTAAACATCATACCAACAAACAGGTAAATTAATCTACTCACTAGTGCACTTTCAGGGAATTTAAAAAAAATAATAATGTTGGAAGATTAATGGTGGTGACTGTGGTGTAGTTTGTTTTTAGCCTATATTTAGCTTCTTCTTACTTCTGGCAATTGTATTTACGCTTCAAAATTCATAAAAGGTGTGTTAATTTGTGAAGTTTATCAAGGAATAACTATAAAGTTTTGTTGGTCACAGTGCTTATTCCCTGCAAATGGAAGACAATGGAAAAATCCTATTGTTTTTTTGTTGAGGGAACCTGAGTAATGCTAACATCTGTGTTGACCTACAAAAACACGTCAACCTTGCAGCACTCTATTACACCGGCTTTTCCTTTCAGATGCATCTAGTACAATAAACAAGTCCATGTCACTTCAGGTGCAGAGAAATGTGCATGTGATGTGTTTCCAAAACAGCTGTTTTAGATGTAATTAACTAATGTAATGTAGTTGACTTACACAAACTCCAGCTGTATGGCATATTCTTTAGAAATGAATGGGATCTCATCAGGGTCCAGTCTTTTAGCCAGCTGTAACGCACTGTCCCAATGCTGCAGGTCTCTTCTCATCTACACACACAACAGTACAGTAGTCAATGTGTCTAATTGTATCAAAACGTACATAGTTAGATGCATACATATAAATTGTCATGCATGTGTGTGTGCATGCCTATTTTACCTCCAGGGCTGCCATGGGATACGAAGATGTCAGATACAGGTCCTGGGCTCGGTTGTAGTCATTGCAGAACATGGCCAAATGTCCAGCCAGCAAATTTTGATCCTCTATTCCCTGCAGACACAGTCAATGAACAACACAGTGTGTAAAAGAGTTCAAACTTCTTCTTTACTCCAGACACACAATGTCTCTGTTCCAAAACCTAGTGAGCTCCCTCACTGCCTACTGCCTAAATGGGGTGCTTCCTTCTAAGGCAACATCCTAACTGAAATAGAACCTTATAAAAGACCTGATTTAGAATGTTATAATGTGTCATATAAAAGTGTTCCTTATTCACTGGATATTCAACATTTATTTCAATACAGGCAACACAATAATTAATAACAATAAATATACGTGGCACACACAAATTTGATATTAATTACATTTTTGGTAAAACTTTACAGTAAGGTCCCATTAGTAAATGTATTATCTAACATTAACAATGAGCAATACATTTGTTACTGTATTTATACTTAATAAAAATACAACTTTTGATTGTTAGCTCGTTATTTGAGGTCCATTAAATAATATTACCAGATATAACTTTTTATTTTAATAATATATTAGTAAATATTGAAATTAAAATAAGTGAAAGCATAAGTGCTTTAGAAGAATTTTTAATTGTTAGTTCATGCCAACTGATATAGTTATTAATAAATTAAACCTTATTGTTAAGTGTTACCCCTTTTTTCACTATTAAAAGATTTATCAATACTTATAATAAAATATTTATAATAAACATATATTTTGTATTGTTCACCCCCTTGGATTAATTTTTTTCACATTGGTTGTCACAGTGCATTATGGCATTATATTCTCCATGGAATATATGCAAGGCTTTTATTTTAGGGGGCAATGGAATGAGATGCCAAGCTTTTGGAACAGAAGCTTTAAGAATCAGTGCACATATGATGAAGTCACGATTTAACGGAAGTAGTCTTTTCTCCAATACTGTGACATATACATCCGAGTAAAATGGATTTTCGGGGAAAAAAAGTAGGATGGGTACTTGATTGGATAGAGGTAGATCTTAATATGAGCTTGCAGTCGATTGTAAGGAAGGGCGAGGGTTTATACAAAATAATTGGAGAAGTCTGAAGTCTGAAAAATGTGGTTTATGACATTCTGATTAAAAATGGAAAAAAAATATTTGTATGGATAAATTGTTCACAATAAGTTCAGTAACATACATTTTAAAAAATCAGATATGATGAATTTCCATTTTATGCTAACTTTAACCTTCTTACACTACATTTTAGAACAGAGCTAGGCTTTGTCCACACTAATACGTTTTTGTTTGAAAACACATCTTTTTCTCTCCGTTTTGCCCTTTAGTCCACACTGAGACGGCGTTTTTAGCAACAAAAAACTACGCTTTTTGAAAACGCTCTCCAAAGTGGATACATTTGAAAAAGCCGTTTTCGCGTTGTAGTGTGGACTGTGAAAAGTTTAATCATGTTACGCATATTGAACCCAGATATTAATGTTTATACCGGTTGTGTGCCTGTTATATGCTATTCACTTTCACACAATTGCTAAAATATGTTACTTTGCACACTCTTCATATCACAATCGTGCAAAGATGACAGAAAATCCACTCGCATTTGCTGTCCTGTGGCAAAACATGAGAGCAATTGCGTTTTAGACCAAACATATAATGATGAGTGAGTGCAACCTGGGTGCATCAGTGAATGGTGAGATATTTTACTAAATAAAATGATCCTGCCAGAAGAATTGCATGAAAACTTGATTATGTCTTGTTCTGTCTGTATCATCTCAGTGAGCTTTTATGATGTTTACGCATGGTCTGTAATTAAGCGTTTTACAACGTTTCAGTGTGGATGAGAAACTTTTGGAAAACACTTGAAAACTCTAGTGTGGACGGAGAGCGTTTTAAAACGATTTGTTTGATCCCGTTTTCAAATCTATCCGGATTAATGTAGACATAGCCCTAGTGACATGGTCACACCTTGATGTCCTCTAGGGACATGACCATGCAGACGTTTCCCATCATGCGGTATACTCTAATGGCCAGTTCCACCTCCATGTGGTGCAGGCATGCCCTGCCCAGCTCACCCCACGCCTCATTTTTGTTCAGAGCTTTACAGGTATTCCACGCATCAGAAAACCTGCACACAAACATTTGACAGAGTTCAGAAAATTGCTGAAGAAATCATGTGAATCATGTAATTTTTTGGCTTGATATCCTGTAGTTAAGAATGCACAATAAACTTCCAAATCAAACTAATGTAGCATGAAATTACCTTTTCAGCATGATGGCCTGTTGCAGTAATGACTGGAGTTTGTCTTTGCTAATGTCACTATGTGGGTTGTTGAGGAATGAATGTGTGTTTAAAACCACACTGTTAATCTTCCCACTTTGGGTTTGACATGTCAGCTCCCCGTTATGCAACAGCAAGGGCTTATGGGAAAATGGCAACTTGGTGGCACCAACTAGAATCACTTTAGAGCCTAGAGAAAAATATGCACAAAAACACGCTACTAACGAAAATTCAATAGCAGTGTAGTCTGTTTCATTGGCCCGATAAAATAAAATGTCTATTACAAGGCATTGATGATTAGGAATGGGAATTGAGAACTATTTAAAAATAATTTTACATTTATGTGAATATGTTTAAACAAAGTTTTAACACTGTCCATGCTTCCTCAAAAAAATTACTAAAAGAACATCTATCAGAACCATTATCCGTAATCATTACATGAAATCGGAACCAATGTTACAACTCCCATACCTATTAATGATAAAAAACATTCTGCTTTTTAGTTTTACCCTGTATGGTGTCTTTGTGGAAGGCATATGTGTAGACTTTATCCTCCTCATACGCCACAAACACACCCTTATTGCTGATCCAGTTTTCCCACAACACCCCTTTAATGGCAGGAGAGAAGTCTGGGATCTCAAACACTGAATCATTCACCTATAGGAAAAACAGATGTCACTTGGTTTAAAGTTTGTCATATTTTTTTTTTCTATCTGCTGTTCATTAAAGACATAGTTCAACCAAAAATAAAAATTAGGTCATCATTTACTCCCCCTCATTTCATTCCAAACCTACTTAACTTTCTTTATTCTTCAGTACACAAAATAAGATATTCTGAAAAAGTCATACAGGTTTGGAACAACATGATGGCGAGTAAAAAAACAAAAAAAAAAAATTATTTTTGCATGAACTACCCTTTTAAGAGTGGAAAACGTGTTTGTTTGTGTGTACCGGACAGTATAGGAAGCCGTCACTTTTTTCATCAATAAAAACGAGACGTGTCCCATTGGGGTCGGGAAAGACTTTGCGTACACCCACTGTATGGCGATATTCAGTCACACTCTGCCAGTCCTCAAAATAGAAACACTGAATCAACCCGGTCTACATAATGAGAGAGACAAAAACATAAGCAGAAAGAACACAAAGAATTACACATTTAGGCAATAAGGTACGAAAGGCCATGTTATAAAATGAACAGAGTAACACTAAAGGGCTCACATTACTCACGCTTGAGTGCCTTATTGCTTTTATCAAACTAAAAATATTAAGGCCATACATTTTCATTAAAATATTATTTTAATAAGTATCCTGCTGCTAGGTGACATAATATACTTTACTAAACTAACTATAATATTATTAAATAGAGTGAATCTCCAGTTGCCTCATGAATCAGTTAAATTAAGATTCAGAAGCTATTGATTAGATTATAAAACGATTCTCGATGCATCTTTTCTCAAATTCTTTTAATAAAATGATTAAAAGGTTCCACTTTATTTTAGAGTACGTGCACTTACATGTACTTCCAGTGTACTTACCGAAGAAAGTAGTGTGCAATGCAAGGTAACTACATGGGTTAAGGTTTGGTTTAGGGGTAAGTACCTAGTTATTACCCAGTTATTGTAATTACTATAAGAAGTACATAGTATGTACATGTGGAACAGGACTGTATATTAAAGTGTGACTAATAATAATTAGTATATTAATAATCACAATATAGATTTTCTTCCCCCAACTGTTTACGTTCACTTAAGACATAACAACTATGTTTATGTAAATACTCACCAAGACCGAAATGTCTTGGTGAGTATTTAATGTCATTTTGAAATGTATCTCTGACCGTTCAAGCACAATTCACCGCTAAAGAGAACTGAATTCAGGATCGCATGATGTCTATGTCCATGGCTTATTCCGCTTAACTCTTTTTAACATTAAGCATGTTCTGCACCTTATTTTGACATTCATATTCTTTTTGTAAAAACAAAAATGTGCCCAAATATTGGCTTTTAAGAAGTTACACAATGTGTTTTATAAAGTGTATTAGCACAAACCAAACAGCATTCAGAACCATAACTATCAATTTAATAAAATGAGGTAAGGATGGAAAAAAAAGAAAAAGTATTTGTGAATGACTCACATCAGTCCCATAATACAGAAACTCGGAGGTGAGAGCATGACTGAGGATGCGGTATTTCTGATCGGGTTCCGGAAACAGTTTCGTCTGTCTGTCCTCCTGAACAACCTGCTCATCTCCATCAATCTTTCATACACACACATTAAAACAAAAGGTAAGTAGAAAAAGCTGACAGTCATATATTCAGAATTGTCTTTTTACACGATACTTCTTACCACATGTAACTGGACTTTCCCCTCAAACAGGGCAGCAGCATAGTCACAGTTCAGGCACATACTGGCCACTGTCCCTAAATACTCTGTGTCTTTTACACGCTCCACACCTGAAACACACACATGCAGATTAGTCCACTTCAAAATGAAAATTCTGTCATCAAGTTGTTTCAAACCTGTATGAATTTCTCTCTTCTGCTGAACGCAAAGGAAGATATTTTGAAGAATGTCGGTAACCAGTCAGTTGATGTACCCCATTGACTTCCATAGTAGGAAAAAGAATACTATGGGAATCAATGGGGTACATCAACTGTGTGGTTACCGACATTCAAAATATCTTCTTTTGTGTTCATCAGGTTTGAAACAACTTGAGGGTGAGTAAATGATGACAGAATTTTCATTTTGAAGTGAACTGATCCTTTAAGTTGTAAAGAAAGTTACTGCTACATGTCAGAATATTTCCTTTTTCTTAAATGTAAATTCATACTGTTCCTCAATTACCACCATCTCCTAATGCATAAAACCACGCTCTGTTATTCATGCCCACAGCAACATGATATGGTCCCACAGCTATGAAATTAGGCTCCACCTCCACTGACACAGCAACGGGGGACTCCTAAGAAGAGATAAAATGCCATCTATAAACTATATTTTTACATTTTCTGGAAGAAAACATTCTGGCAAAACCACAAAACGACAAGGTGTTGTGGGTTGTTGCAAGGGCATTGTTATGCAGTTGTTAGTCGTTCTAATGGCCCGTTCACACCAAGGACGATAACTATAAAGATAAAGATAAAGATATAGTTCTAAAAATCTTTAGCAATATTAAAGAATAGCCGAGTTCACACCACAGCTGTAACGATAACGGCACAGAGAAACGATATCATTGGAATCACTAATGATTTTATCCAGCTGATGAACGATAAAACATTGATAGACAGCCAATCAGAATCCATCCTGGAGTAACGAGTTCAACCATTTAAAGTGACAGACAAGCACACGATTAGAATAAACAGAACAATATTGTCCACTGGTGTGAGCGCTAATACAGTTCTCTTTATAGTGATCACTCTTGGTGTGAACGGGCCTTAAGGGTGTTGCTAGGTAGTCGCTAGGGTGCTCTGGGCGGTTGCTAGATGGTTGCTTAATGGTTGCTTAATGGTCCAAATTAAAAGAAACCCCCTCTAGATATGGCTCAAGTCCTTCCTTCAACATAAATCGAAGGGATTTTCTCAACCGTTTCATCGTGTACCAGGTAGAGCTGGACAATTAATTGTTAAAAGATTGCGATCTTGATTCAAACACCCTCACGGTTTATTCATAAATGAAAACAATTTGGCTATGTCTATGTCTATTATGTTAAATAAAAGTATTTGTCATTGAAACATTCATTCAAGAGATTAGTTCAAAAATGCTGATTTATCCATTAATGAAACAAGTGACAATGGACTGTGTCCCAATTCAAATACTAGCCATCCTAAATAGTATTCAAAACTACGATGTAGTACTTATGTTGAAATGAGTATTCCAAAGATACCCGGATGGTTTACTATTTCCTAATTACTACTAGAATCTGATAATTGTCGGCTAATATTGCCCACAACCCACTCAGTGTTTCATGTTTATTTAATGTTTATTCATTGTTTATTCAATGTCATCCACATTATATTTCATCCGCAACACCATTGTGAACTTTTATGAAGATAAGTTTGATCATTAACTTTTAAATGCATCATTATACCAACACATGAGGAGAGTCACTCCATGAAAGACCCACGAATGGCAGATCAATGTGCTACTACATTTCTCTTCGATACGGTAGGATATTATATTGCATTGAATGTGGAGGATTTTAACTGTGATAAGATGACTGACAGGTCAGTTTAAATGGTGACAGGATGCACATAACTAAGTACTTTTTCTTCACAAAAACAGTACATACTTTTAGGGCATAGTATAAGTAGGCGAATTGGGATACAGCTGAAGTCTTTGAGGGAGTCAATGAATCCTTCATTCAAAACCATTTTATTTTTTTATTATTAATTCAGATTAATTAAATATTTTTGTTAAACAGACAGCAATTAACCTTTTTTTCAGAAACCAGAAGTTAATTACGTGTTATTTTGTTTGGTTGTATATTCCGAATAGTGATCTCTATTTTAAACAATAAAATCGTGTTTCTCAATGTATCCTGAATTGAGCAGCTCTAGTACCAGTAAAAAGTGCAATTCTGATTGCTATTAGAAAAGTAATAGCACACCTCTTTTCAAGAAGTTGCACAATTTGCGGTATTATACACATTTGTAGTGTTAATGCAAGACAGGTTACATGCTTGTTTAGTATTTAGCATTAGGAGTTTGGAAAAAGATGATCAATAGTTATAGTAATGCTTTGTGAGCACATTTAAGTGATATTTTGTATAAGTGTATATGTCTTTGTATCGTCTTCTCACCCCTTCCAACTGGTTAGCGACTGTAACCTCCAGCAGGGATGTAAGATATGCAATTCTAGTGCCATTGCTGTCTCCCAATATGGGAAGCTTGGTGAGGAAGACATGCAAAGTGCCCTGCTGAGAAGACACTGCTAACAGCTGCCCATCATCAGTCCAACACATCTGATCAAGGCCTGAGAAAGACATGAGTGAGTGTTCACTGAATATGCACACTTCAGGGAGAACTATTTTTTTAACACATATACAGGGCATCAATATGCATCAGAAATGATTTCATACCTTTGGTCTCCTCATCCAGCGTGACTATAGCATACATCTCCTTCAGATCAGTCAGGTCATGTATCTTAATACTCACAGAGAGATACAATAGTGTTATCTTAACAGCACAGAAATCAAATTTCATATTCAATGAGCGTGGTGGATAAAACTGTCATGATTGGACGAAACAGTGAAGTGTGCGTCTTAGATATGGCGGAATAAGTCTTTCAATATATATCTTGACATATATCAATGTCTTTGTATATTTACAGTCTTTGATACTAATAAACACTTACCAGTTGTCCCCACAGGATGCAGCCTTGTTTAGTGACTGTGAGATGGCGATGCTAGTAAGGCTGTCTTTATGATTGTGGGCTTGAAACAACTCTTGGCCAATCTCACGGATATGTGTGGAAATTACCACAAAATAGCCATGAGAAAATCCTATCATGATATAGCCATCCCCATACCTATAGACAGAAAGGAAAATAGGTGTTCAGTATATGAAAAAACACAATAAGAAATTATGTTTTGAGTGATGTTTTCTTCTCTTTGTGTTTTGGT
Organism: Meda fulgida; assembly: GCA_030578275.1. Taxonomy (NCBI): domain Eukaryota; kingdom Metazoa; phylum Chordata; class Actinopteri; order Cypriniformes; family Leuciscidae; genus Meda; species Meda fulgida. Next base: position 13,587,512 of record CM060616.1, read on the forward strand.
TGACTTTTTTGAACCTTTAAGAAAGGTACATTATAAATAATTTTGTGCTGTCAAAACGATTAATCGCATCTTACATAAAAGTTTGTTTACATAATCTATGTGTTTATATACAGTATATATTACATATATATATATATATATATATATATATATAATATGTGTGTGTCCGTATCTGTGTATATATACATATGCGCATATATATATATATATATATATATATATATATATATATATATATACATAAACCTTTATGTTAGATGTGATTAATTGATTAGACAGCATGAAAATAATGATAAATGTATTTTTATTATTAGTAACTAAAATGGCAGTTAACTTTTGCGTGGTACTGGCAGCCAGGAGCTTTTTTTTTTTTTTTTATTCTTGGTTATTGTTTATTTAGTTTTTTTTTTTTTTTTTTTTTTTTATGTATCCAAAATGACTAAATTGATCGAAGGAACAATCCTTAAATCTGTGGTTAAATGTCTTGTTTGAGCACAGTGGTCAAAGAGTTAAAACAGTCACTCCCACATTGAAGTACACCTGTGTGTGTGTGTGTGTGTGTGTGTGTGTGTGTGTGTGTGTGTGTGTGTGTGTGTGTGTGTGTGTGTGTGTGTGTGTGTGTGTGTGTGTGTGTGTGTGTGTGTGTGTGTGTGTGTGTGTGTGTACCAGCGGTAGGAGATGATGTTGCCATAGCGCTGCTGGAAGGCCAGTTCTATAGGGTTATCGGGATCATTAATGTTAAAAAGAAACAAGGTCTTCTTACCCAAAGCAACACTCACCTGCAAGTTAAAGATCATATAGTCAATCTGTAGAAATATTTGTATTCTCATTAAACAACGTAAAAATAAATGCAGAGATGGAGAAAGTTTAGTTTCACAGTTGTTTGTACAGTAATGCCAGAAAGCTTTTTACATCCATAAAGTTCAATGATAAAACAAATAATTCAAATAAAGCGAAAATGACCAAAAGACAAAGCACCTTACATTAATGAACACACAGTATAATCCCATATTGTGATTATTACAATTATACAAATTATATATACAGGTCCTTCTCAAAAAATTAGCATATTGTGATAAAGTTCATTATTTTACATAATGTAATGATAAAAATTAAACTTTCATATATTTTAGATTCATTGCACACCAACTGAAGTATTTCAGGTCTTTTATTGTTTTAATATTGATGATTTTGGCATACAGCTCATGAAAACCCAAAATTCCTGTCTCAAAAATTAGCATATCATGAAAAGGTTCTCTAAACGAGCTATTAACCTAATCATCTGAATAAACTAATTAACTCTAAAGACCTGCAAAAGATTCCTGAGGCTTTTAAAAACTCCCAGCCTGTTTCATTACTCAAAACCGCAATCATGGGTAAGACTGCCGACCTGACTGCTGTCCAGAAGGCCATCATTGACACCCTCAAGCAAGAGGGTAAGACACAAAAAGAAATTTCTGAACAAATAGGCTGTTCCCAGAGTGCTGTATCAAGGCACCTCAGTGGGAAGTCTGTGGGAAGGAAAAAGTGTGGCAAAAAAACGCTGCACAACGAGAAGAGGTGACCGGACCCTGAGGAAGATTGTGGAGAAGGACCGATTCCAGACCTTGGGGGACCTGCGGAAGCAGTGGACTGAGTCTGGAGTAGAAACATCCAGAGCCACCGTGCACAGGCGTGTGCAGGAAATGGGCTACAGGTGCCGCATTCCCCAGGTCAAGCCACTTTTGAACCAGAAACAGCGGCAGAAGTGCCTGACCTGGGCTACAGAGAAGCAGCACTGGACTGTTGCTCAGTGGTTGCATGTCATTCGGAAATCAAGGTGCTAGAGTCTGGATGAAGACTGGGGAGAAGGAAATGCCAAAATGCCTGAAGTCCAGTGTCAAGTACCCACAGTCAGCGATGGTCTGGGGTGCCATGTCAGCTGCTGGTGTTGGTCCACTGTGTTTTATCAAGGGCAGGGTCAATGCAGCTAGCTATCAGGAGATTTTGGAGCACTTCATGCTTCCACCTGCTGAAAAGCTTTATGGAGATGAAGATTTCATTTTTCAGCACCACCTGGCACCTGCTCACAGTGCCCAAACCACTGGTAAATGGTTTACTGACCATGGTATTACTGTGCTCAATTGGCCTGCCAACTCTCCTGACCTGAACCCCATAGAGAATCTCTGGGATATTGTGAAGAGAAAGTTGAGAGACGTGAGACCCAACACTCTGGATGAGCTTAAGGCCGCTATCGAAGCATTCTGGGCCTCCATAACACCTCAGGAGTGCCACAGGCGGATTGCCTCCATGCCACGCCACATTGAAGCAGTCATTTCTGAGTGCATAACTAAACATAATTATTTGAAGGTTGACTCTTTTTTTGTATTAAAAACACTTATTTTATTGGTCAGATGAAATATGCTAATTTTTTGAGATAGGAATTTTGGGTTTTCATGAGCTGTATGCCAAAATCATCAGTATTAAAACAATAAAACACCTGAAATATATCAGTTGGTGTGCAATGAATCTAAAATATATGAAAGTTAAATTTTTATCATTACATTATGGAAAATAATGAACTTTATCACAATATGCTAATTTTTTTGAGAAGGACCTGTAGTATATAATATATATATATATACATATTTTTTAATAGTTAATATTAGTAAATTAATTTTACTGTGATATGAAAATACTCATAACATAATATAAGATTTTACTCCTATGTTCACCTCTACCTATAAGTACAATCAGTGTAAAAATCAGGTAAAATGAGCATGTCAACATACAGTGCTTTCTCCTGGAGATGATCTCTCATCTGTTTTCATTACTGAGAACTGAACTTCTGCAGGATCTGCTCTCACAGAGGTCTGAAGGCAAGAAAGAGCGGAAAACAACATTTCAAACTATGCTATCTATACGTCTACACCAACGGATACGATTACAAAGGATCTCGCTCTGACAGATCCTCACGTGCCTGTCGAATGGTGTCTCCCTCGTGGTTGCTGATCGTTATGCTGCGGTCTTCACTGCCTAACGCCAGGAGGTTGTGAGAGCTCCAACAGCCACATGTGATTTTCTTTGTGTGCTTACCTGCATGAATATACAACATGCATTTTTTATTTATTTACCCAAAATAAATAGTAGAATGGAGAGGAACATAAAATTTGATAAGGACTACCTAAAAAGTGTATTCCATACGGCAAATACTTTTTTGTATCTGCCCAAAATTTATGTGAAGCATATTATAAATTGTAATATATTTTTAAATAGAAAATATATTTTGTTTAAACCTTCACATTTCATGAATATATATATATATTTAAAAAAATTGCAAGAGGGATCAGAGAAACAATTAAAACATTACGATAAAGGCAGCCTTTGGAAATGTTTTATCCATTTCATTAATATATATTTAATATTAATATATTATATAATTCTATTAAAATAAATTATATTTATAGATAAATTATATAAATATATAAAAAAAATGTCTGAAAGAAGAAATAAATAAATGACATGAGAAATATTCACACGTTTCTTTTTTATTATTATTATTCTATTTTACCCAGAACAGGAATCTTGCGTGAGGTTTGCTGGTTGTAGATGAGAAGGTTTCCTTTAGATGTGCCAACAGCCAACAGTGGCCCAGTTTTGGACCAGAGCAGGAAGGACATCTGATCTCTGTATCAACCCGAAAATAACAACCGCAAAAAAGGCATCAGCTGAAAAACAGTTTATTCTCTAACACGTTCCCTCTCTCATCACATCACTCACCTCATACCACTGTCCAGCTGAGAGGTTTTGTTAACATTTGCATCCCACAAGTAAATGGAACTGGACTTTTCAGCAATCACAGCCAAGATATCACCATCTTTATCCCAGTCAAGAGATAGACAATTCCTGTAGGCACAAAATCACGAAAGTATGAGCAACTGCGGGATGTCCGTCCTGCAATATTGCTCTTTAGTTATAAAGAAACAATATTACATCAAATCTTAAAATATCATCAAACTCTAAATTAAAGTCTCAGACAGAGCATGCCTGAATGCTCACTTACCCAGGGAGATTTAACTCATTGACCTTCTGTCCATGTCGATCAAAGATTTTTACAAAATTGTCAGGGCTGTGGATGTATATAAAATATTTCGCTCAAACATTGCCTTAAAAAGATGAACACTTCTTGCCTAACGTTACAGAAACCAGCTAAAGGGTACTCACCCTGCAGCTGCAAGATAGTTTCCTACTGTTTTCTGCCATTTATATTGCAAACATGATCCAGACCAGGACTTTTCTGACAGCGTGAAAACACGCTGAAAAGAAACAAAACAAGTCTCAAATAAATACAGTTCATTAATAAACGGCAGTCAGAATATCAGGCTAAAATGCCAACAAATCTACATTCAATCTTGAAAGATAATGTAATAACTTTCCAATCATTTTGGACATCATTTATATTAGCAGACAGGAAAAAAGTTTAGTTTATCACTATTTTGCAGTTTGCTCACTTTTATGTACAATTTTTTTTTCATTTCACACTAGTAAAATACATTGCTGCTGAGCTAACTAGCCATCGTGCTAATGCTATACGTGATGCTTTTAAAAGCAACATCTTCGCGAAAGCACGTGTCCTTCAAATAGCGATATTCAGTTTAAATGCAATAGGAAACTAAGTGTTTTTATATAAAAAAACATACGTGCCTTCATTTTTGTTTGCTGAAAACGTTTCACTTCCCAGGGTGCTTCACTCCGACGCGTCTTGATCTCTCTTAGCAACCTCTAAGCAACAGCCAGCCAATCAGCGTTCAGCAAGCAGTAAAACATGATTAACAAAACAGCAGAATAATAAATAGGCTAGTAGAACTAATAATAAGAAAGGTACTAATTAATAAATACGGTAATACAATTTATAGAAAGATATATTTAATGAGGAGTAAAAGGAGTAAATAACATTATTTGTCTGCATTATGTTAAGCATAATATAGGCTAAATAGTTTAAAAATGCATGGTTGAAAAAGTTATATATTTTAATAGAAAATGTACCTTCACAATTCACAATCACGAATATATTACCATATGTTTAGTCAAAACATTAGAATAAGGTAACCCTTTCTGTTCTTGTTCTTCTATTTTTGTAATTAAATGAATTTAATTAATCTCACAATTAATTAAATATGTTTTCATTTAATTCATATATTACATTTTTATTTTAAAATAAAAAAGCAGTTATCTGTAAGAAAAAATAAATAAATAAAATGATTTAAAAAAAATATCCTGAATGATCCATTTAGGCTACAACCATTAAAAAGTTGACTGAGACCGAATCTGAAATTTAGATCTTAAAGACAGCAAACTGTTACTTTATTTCTTGTTGTCAGAATTCCATTTTTAATCATGTTTCAGGACTTTTTAGTCTATGATCAGGACAGATATCAAAAGGTGTCTGTCTCCATCATGTGGAAGTGAGAAACGCAACAATTGTGACTGACCTTTGTACGTCTTATCAGTACAGACTTTCCAAAGACATGATTTTTATACTGTACAAACTGTATATTCTATCCCCTTACACTAACCCTACCCCTAAACCTACCCATCATAGAAAACCTTCTGCATTTTTACATTTACAAACAACATCACAGTATGATTTATAAGCGGTTTTCCTCATGGGCACCAAAAAATGTCCCCACAAGTAAACGGATTTCAGAAATTGCCATCTTGGTGGTTATTTTGTCCTCATAAATGTAGGGTTTACCATTTTCTTCAAAGAAAAATGTCAAATGTATATTTATGGAGCAAGGCTCCATAGGCTCATGTGCAGTGTTGTCATTTATGGTTTTCTTTATTTGTGTATTTTTATTGTTTATTATGACAGATTATATTTTGTTCGTAAACAGTATATATGTTGTGATCAAAAGGCAACAATATAAATTTCATGTTTATTCTGACACCTTCAGTTATACTATTGCTCAAAAATCTGGTTTTATAACAGGAAAAACTCTTCATGTTATCATATTACCTGTATTTTGTGTCATGTTTATTAAATTAAAACGGATTTTAAAAAATATAGAGCTCACTTTATTGGTATTTAAATAGCCTATATTAACAACCCCTTAAGTGTCACTTGCCCGTATACGGGCAAACTAAATTTACTTCACTATATTACTATTAAATCCTAATCTAGTCATGACAAACTATATATCGTTGGAAAGGTCCAAGACTCCTAAATAGATATTTTAGCGTTGTTTTTTTCTTACAAATTACGAATGAACAGTAATATATGAATTTATGACAAGAGTGCGCCTCAAAAAATCAACGTCATTACAGGAGTTTCTGACCTCTGTCACAAAAAGTCGACGCACACACTTTTAATAATTGAAACTTTGGTTTTTAGTGCTAAAAGTTCATAATAAAACATAATCTAGTATTTTTCAATAAAAAAAGATAAAATTATATTTTAAAAAGTAAAGTAAGAAGTCATCTAAAAAGTATAATATATATTATATATAATATATATATTTTTTATTATTATTATATCACATATTTTAGTAGTTATCATAAATTAGGTATCATTTGAAAGCTTACGAACTCAGAATTCATCCTGTGAAAACCGTTTTGAAATTGGACGTTGCGTTACCATAGAAATGGTATTTTTTTATTAGGCCCCTCCCCTTTTGGGCATCATCTTTCATAATTTATTATCAAAACCTTTTCTAATCTTGACAAAACACATATTGTCAGAAAGGTCTGGGTCTCAAGGTTCCATATTTAGTGACAGAAGTGATATTTGGATAGAAATGTATTAATTTGTTATGGCAGAATGCATACAATTAAATTCAATGGAATTCAATGGCACCCGGTGGCTATTTTTGGTATTACGCCTAAACAAAATCTCATGGGAACTTCAATTTTTGTGATATCAACTTTAAATTTGGAACACAATTTGGTTAGATATATAGCTTTCATTTTATAGTAATTTTATTGTAAAAAATATTTTGTAAAATATTTATTTTATATTAAAAAAAAAATATTAATAAAGTATATTTGATTTACTGTAAATTATAACTTCCATAACTTTTTCATACTTTATTTTTTTGAAGTGCTTTCACTTCAGTAATAATCTGCTGATTGTTTTCTTTAAAACAAGACCAAACTTAGGTCTATATTCCAAAGCATTCTTGAATTACAACAATTTAAGTTTGTATAGTGCATTTTAATGTCAATTATCAAAAGGGGGGGTGACAGCTAAAGGGTTAAACTTTATTGTTGTACACACAGGTGCTGTATTAAACACTAAAGTACTGAATTAAAGTATTTATGTTGCTACATTTTAACATCTGAAACGTCTCATACGAATGTCTCGTCAAATATATTTAATCCACTTCATCTGCAATAAAGACAGCAAACACTGGTAATCCACTCTGTAGACACGTGATAATATTCAGTGATTAAAAGCACACAAGTGGATTACACCTTAAAAAAAGTCACTTGCATGACAAAATGCTTTATTATACATATATAAACCTCTCCAAGACTTACTTTTTGTTTACTTTACTGTTTTAGTAAAATATCATAAGGAGAAACAACACTATTGTGTACCAATGCGTGATAAATCTGCTCCATATAATAATCATTAGTTGCCACACTTTCTCTGATATGAACCACAGAAATTGTAATTTCAGACACATTCAGTACATTTCCAAATAACAACCAGGTTTGGAGGAAATCCACATGATACAATCCAAAGTATCAAAAGAATTTAATAACATTTCCTTTTTACAAACAAGACGACGAAACGGTAAAAAATGAGTTATCAAGAGAACAGTGAAATAAAGAGGGCTTGTTATAAGGGTACAGTGAACTGAAAGGTAGAATCAATACATACTATATCATAATAAATGCACAGATAAACATTCACTAAAACCTTTTCTTGGATCTCAGTTTTTGTACAAGAGGAGATTCCACATTCCACTGCCTGGGCACTGGTTTTCTAAAGGGCGGAATAAAAAAGAAAAAAAAGGAAACTTAACTGATATATCTTCATGCTTCATCTAATAGCTTTAGTTCATTGTAAAACAGTATATATTGTGAAGGGTCATTTCATTGGTTGATGTAGCGCGGTGCTGAAATTTATTTTCAAGGAAGTATCGTGTCTATTAATGGGTAAAGCTACAGTAACATCTTCAGCTAGACAGCTTGAGATGCTTTCTATCTAAACTGGTTATGCTTCACGGTATTTAAAAGTGTCTGTTAAATGAATAAATGTAAATTCAGCTTAGCTCTCAATGCATAATGAAATGTATAAGCTTACTGTTGCTCTGGTGACATGAGATGTAGAACACTCTCTTCTTCCTCCACATCTTTGCTACCTGTAACCAAGTACACATTTTGCCATTTTCCCAAATTTCCAAGTACTTGTTGAATGGTTTAAAACATTTGAACACCATAGTGTTGTAAATGAGATTTCTGACCACAAGACTAAATGTGAATGACCATTTGCAAAAACATACCTCCTCTAGATTCATTGCAGATTGCACTGACTTGCTCTCCAAATGTCACTTCATTGATGCTCGCTTAAAAAGAATCAGAAAAGAGCTCAATTAAATAGCAGTTTCCCTGAAGATGGACTTTTGTAATTATGGGAGACGTCCAAATGAATTAATCTTACCCTGTGGAGTACTAATGGCTCTCCCAACCTGTTTTCCTCGTCCTGTTGAGAGAGAGAGAGAGAGAGAGAGAGAGAGAGAGAGAGAGAGAGAGAGAGAGAGAGAGAGAGAGAGAGAAAGAGAGAGAAAGAGAGAGAAAGAGAGAGAAAGAGAGAGAAAGAGAGAGAAAGAGAGAGAGAGAAAGAGAGAGAGAAGGAGAGGGAGAGGGAAATATTATATATTCTGTATGAGCAATATTATTGTTTGGTTGCTGAGAAAAGAAAATGCTGATTTTGGTTTACCTGTTGAAAACACTGTAGGGGAAGAAAGGCCCCTGACTGGAGTTACCATGCCTGCATATGTGCGGCGCCTGAAAGAACGAATAATTGTAAAAGTGATGTAAATATTCATACATAACACTTTTGCCTTATTTTTATAGATAAAGTGTGCTGCTGATGATGATATTATTATATTGATATTGGTGATGTCTAACTAAAAAGTGACAGGTTATCTGTTGTACTTGGATGTGGCTCAGTTTTACCTCGGAGCATCAGCAGATTTGGGGGTTTGTGCGGGTCCTTTATTAGCATGAGGATGTAAAGGGGTGGCAAAACCTCCCCTCGGTGTCTGCCTCCCAACATTTGCTGCCAGGGCAGGAGAAGCCATGGCATTACCCTAAAGAAGAATGGGCAAGGGAGAGAAACAGAGGAAAGAAAGAGAGAGAAGGTCAAAAACCGGCAGTAAAGGCTTTGTTGTTAAATTTCTGCTACTTTCCGATCCATGCGTATGTTTGACTAACTTTTTGTCGGGGTGACATTGTGAAGTTGGCCAATTGGTTTTCCATCTGTTGTTGTTCTTCTTGTTGTTGTTTTTCCTTTTCAAACTGCTTCAGGTTATACTCCACCTCTGCAGCCAACTGCTCATCAGCAGCAAACAGCTCCTTCACTTCTGAACGATAGTCCTGCATGGTCACCTGCAATAGACACATAAACAAAAGGCTTGTCTTGTGATGGGTGTGAATAACTTGACATTAACTCATAAAATGACATCAATGATCAATTGCCTCATCTTCTCTCTTGATTTTAAAATTGTGTGTATTTTTTTTAAATGTATGAATAATATAATTTAATGTCATAAAATATTACTACACATTTGCATTTTTTGTGTGCTTTCAATCTGTCAGTTAATTAAAACATTGCTACATAAGTACTACAACTAACAAGGATGTGTTTGATGAATCAGTGTAAACTAATCTACCCTTTTCACAGAATATATCGTGTTATATTACAAAGTTGGGCAACAAATTTAACATCTTTCTCTTTTCTGACCACCATAATCACAAAAATATATATTTGTTGTATTCTCTTGTTCACCGCCATGGAAGTTTATCCAATTACGATGACTTCTGCTTCTGAGAACATGAAAAGGATCCATTATGGTACTAGTTTTTTTGTTTTTATATAATTTTGACTGAACTTGTGCAAAAAATTGAGATGAGACACAACAGCCCAAAACATTTGTCTGATGTGTTTGATATGTAGACAAATAATTAAAAACAAATTTATTTAAAGAAGTAGGAGTAAAGACATCCCTTAAATCTAACCATGTCTGTATGCATCACCTGTAGGTACGCCATAAGGTGTTTCAGGACAGGTGAGTGTTGCTCTTCCAGCATGTTCTTCAGACTGATGATGATAGGAATAACAATCTCCACAAAGTTTCTCTTTTGGACCTGCATATAAGACAGATGGCAAGTTTAACAAAGAGCTGATGATAGTTTTTGACCACCTCCAGAATTTACACTCAGGACGTTCTCTCACCTGTGAGACCAACTTTTTCTGGGCCACCTGTAAGACAGCTTTAGCCATGGCCAACTCATCCTCCTGAGGTTCCTCTCCTGCTGCTGGGCCGCTCATGGCTGACAGTTTCATCTCCTTCAGGGAGAGGATGTCAAATGTATCTGCAAGCAACTCTGAACCCTGAGAGTCCAGAGGAAGCTCAGAGTCCACAAAACTGGCTGGAGAAGAGAAGCATCTGTAAGGGTCACATCTATGTAATAAACCAGTGTTTCTCTGAACTCCAGTTGAGTCCCTAACCCTTTGCTTTCAACCTGTAAATTGGATTTACAGCTACATAAGTCATGGATACATTTTCCTGCTACTGAAAAACACAAGATAGTTACAGGGTTAAACATCGATAAACAACATTGTAACAAAATTGTGGTGGGGCTGGTGCTCTATTCAAGGTTCATAAAGAGTTGGGAAAAAGCTTGTTTTAATCATTATGTTTTCAATGTTTGAAATGTCCTTGAATTTAGAATATCCTCTTCCCCTTTTCCTTAGAACTTCCAGTTAGATTCATATTTAATTAATGTATAAATATTTTTCTTTTTTAAAAGGTCGAGTCTGTGTCCGAAATCGCATACTCTCATTAGTAGGTACTTATTTTGAATAAGTAATTACTTCACAACCGGCTAAAAATATATGTTCTATTTAGTATAAATGTGTGTAGTATGAATGTAATCTGGACGTACTACATTCGCCATGTTGTCATTATCATGTGACCTTACTAGCGTCAGTTACATCACTTCACTGCCATTTATAAATCCTCTCCTGTGGCCTCATGGGATAGTAAAGTGTTCATCGTATGCACACTTCAGAATCTCACCGGAAGTAGTAGGTCATCTGAGTACTTTTTGCTACTCTTTTATGAGTACTTTCTCTTTTATGAGAAGTATCGGACATACTTTTGTCACATATGTCACATGTTTTTCGCCTACTATTTAGTAGGTACGTATGCGATTTCAAATGCAGCCGATGTCATGTCTTTTAATATCTGGAATGGTATTGCAGAAGAAAAGGTGTGTTTTTGTTGCACCCTCTACTGTATGGATGTGAATTTGTACTTCTTTCAGCCTGACTCATTCAGATTGAAATTTCTGTTTCATATTCATTTTTGCTCTTGGTGTAAAAGGACAATTTGTCTGCGATTCATTTCACTATATCGCATAGCCTCTGGTGTGAAAAGGTATTTTTCTCCAGCCAGTTTTGTGAACTCACTGTTTCAATCACTGTATTTTTCCTGCTTGGAAGCCCATTGAATGTGCTGGAAAAGTGCTTAAATTTCAATCCTAAAATCTGTACTAACCCTGCTCACTGTTAACACCACAGAGAGCAATCTATCACAAACAGCTCTCACCAAGAATGTCCTGGCAGATTTTGGTGGTGATATTGAAGCGTTGCTCATCGGTAAAGTTTTTCAATAGGAACCTGTAGATCCTGAAGCGTTTGCCTTGATTCTGGTGTCCTCTAAGAGAAAACCTGCTTTTCTCACTGACAGGAAAACAAACCAAAACACATTTTCAGAACTCCTAGCATTGCACATCAGTTGATTTCTCCCATAAAGGGAACAGAAATTAAACATCTAAAAAAAAATCTAGCATACGATGGATAGTTTCAGAATGTACCTCTCAGTTTGAGAAAATTTATTATATTTCTTGTGTTTCTCATAAGAGTTGAAGTGGAAAATGCACTCAATGAAATGCTGGGAAAACATTAGGGGACTCTTCTTAAGCAGGAGGTCAACCAGGCAGTACTCACAGAGACTAAACAACAAAACAAACGAAAAACAACAACAACAACATTAGATTAAATGGCAAAAGAAACTGCACTGTAATAAGCTTTTATTTGTGAAGCCATATTTCTTACTCTGCAATGGCAGGATCTGGGTCCACAAGAGCAATAGCGAAGCGGAAAAACAGCACACCTTTCCATTTCACATATTCCTCCTGTTGAAGAGCAAAACATCACAATACAGGATATTTAAAGAATCTGACGCAGCCAGATGAAAAAAAAAAAGAAATGCTTGGAGGGTCTTGCGTGAGTACCTGCAGTAAGTTAGTGAGCATAATGAGGGTCTGTTCTCGGACGATGGGCTCTTTGTCTCTCAGACATGCTGAGATGTTTGGGATATATCGGCTCACTGTGTTGGTGTAACGCACGCAAAGGTCACACATCACCACCACCACGTTACTGCGCACGGCCAGCTCTGTGCCCACTTCCAACTCCCGTGCAAACACAGGGAGATACTTCAACATTAGTTCCTCGTGCTGCAAACAAAGCTTACCTATGACACAGAGAGAACAATTCTATCACATTCAGCCAGCTGGGTAATGTGCATCTATAAAAAAAAATAAAAAAAATAAAAGGTTTGTAAATGTTTATCACCTAATGTGATAACAGCATGAGCTCGGACCACTGTTGGCATGGAATTGGGTTTGAACTGAGACAGAGGCTGACTAGCAGGCAGTTCATGTCCTTCAGCAGGAACTGAAAGAAAACACAGAGAAAAAAAAAACCATGCAGTTGAGAAGAGATGTTTTTAAAGCACCAGCTGTACATTGCATCTTGATCTGTGCTTACAGCTACAGCAGATTTCTGAAAAGCTCTTGGATGTGTGTTTCAGATTTACTGAATTGACACATGCATATGATAAGAATCCTGGGATAGAGGTGAATAAAAGAAAAAAAGTTTCCAGAAAAAGTTTCATGGGCTCACCTAACTGCTCTGAAGGAGTTAAGACAGACTGAACCAGGAGGAAAATTCTCTTCCCCACTTTAGATGGACAATGGAGAGAAGCCGCACCAAGTGTATAAAGATGTTTCACCTGAGATACAGAGGATACATTGAAGGGAATATAACATTGCCATTTTAAAATGCAAAATGTAATTTAAACTATCACTTTATTTAATGCTTTTAACAAGTTGTGGTTTCTGAGACTCGGGTTTGAGTTTAATGCACACAGTTAAAAGTATGTTCATTTTTAACAAGGTTTATGATCATTTAAGTCTGATTGGCAAATTTCAACAGCAATAGTTTTGTGATTTCTTTCATAATGTAATGCAGGTTTATAAAGTGGCTGTGACTGAAACTGACATCAAAAGACAGCAATAGGAGAGCATCAGCTTATTTTTTAGTTTATTCTAAGATTTAGTCTCACTATTTTGATTTATTGTATGATTATTGTATGTTGAGTATGCAACACCGAACTTTCAGTTTCAATGCGGAATCAGAATGCTTGCACAAACAAGGAATATTTCTTAAAAACATATACATTACCATATTTACAGATTGTGAACATATTTACAGTATTATGAGTAATGTGAATAAATACCAACTAGGTTTACAAAGATATTGCACTAAGCAGTGTAGTATTGCACATACAGGCATATGCCTTGGGAGGCAATCATTTAAAAGGGAAATGGCCTCTGGGAAGAAGCTGCTCCTGAGTCTAGACGTTCTATTTCCCAGTGACCTGAAACATCTTGAGCACAGGAACAGCTTCTTCCCAGAAGGCCATTTCCCTCTTAAACAGTTCAATGGAGAATTTTGAGCATCTGCTTGCATGAAGAAATGCTCAGCTACTCATTGCGTGGCATTGCGCGTGGCAGTAGCACTGTCATATGTGGCAGCTGATAGCCTAACACACTCTCACATGCTTTTTTTTTTTTTTTTTTTTTACTATTTTGGGAGCAGTAAAATGTACATATGTGGCTTCAACAACCAGATGCATTTACACTTGTCCAGTTTCGTTTGGAATGAGCTTCAAACCACCTCCTAAAACCATCAGTCTCGAAAGCGTTTCGGAGGACATTTACACCTTGTCTTTTCCGATCAGAGAAAACGCATGAAGTGACCAGGTGTAAACAGACACTATATTTTTGCTTTCTGATTTAAAAAGCACAACAGCAAGAAAAACAGAAGGTACCAGAAGGTCTTCATTGATGTTCATGGCTCCTTTCTCTTGTAAAATGACACCAGACAGATAACTCTCACAAACAGAGACCAGATCTCCACAGAAACGATCCAGGAACCTCTGAAAACACACACACACACACACACACACACACACACACACACACACACACAGAAAGTATTAAAGTATAAATAAAAGACATCCAAAAAAGGGCTTCTTGGCAATAGTATGTATGATCTTACCAATGTGTCCTGAGTGTTGTCTGATCTTCCAAACCTGACCAGAGTATCCACACAGGAGTTGATCACCTCCAAAGGCAGACTGAAAGTCTTCAACCAGCCCATCAGATCATCTACACAGGTAACACGCCATTACTAACAAAGCTGTGTTTTGAATGTGTCACTTTAACTGAATTACCAATGTTACATGAACATCCAGTAGGTAATTAGACTGATAGCCTACCATTCAAAAGTTTGGGATCAGTGAGATTTTTTCCTTTCTTTCTTTCTTTCTCTTTCTTTCTTTCTAAAAGTAATTTATTTATTTTTTATTTTATTTTTCAGCAAGGATACATGAAACTGACAGTAAAAAGTGACAGTAAAGATATTAATAATGTTACAAAACAAATGTCTATTTTACACTGATAATACAAAATATTTCTTGAGCACCAAATCAGTATTTTAGAATGATTTCTATTTTAGAATGATCACTGACACTGAAGACTGGAGTATTGGCTGCTAAATATTCAGCTTTGCCAACAGGAATAAATGTAAAATTCTAAAATATGCTAAAATCGAAAATAGTTATTTTAAATTGTAATAGTATTTCTATTTCCCCCAAAAATGCCGAATTTCTGAGCTTAAGAGACTTCTTTCAAAAACGTTTTAAAAATCTTAAGGACAAATGGAACAATAGCGGTTCTAAGTTCATCTGAATCCGACCTGACTGAACCACAAGTCAGATGCAGGATAAAAGGAACTGGCTCACAATATCTACTTGTTTGCTCCTTAAAGATGTAATAAACTAATGCAACCTTACCAGATCAAGTAAGATGGAACCACACCACCTGTCCCCAATGGCGACTATTTTTAATAATCACAATTAGCAATTTTTGAGTCGCATTTACAATAATTTCAGTCCTGACACACAGCACTTACCAACTATTCTGGCCTTGGTGTCATCATTGATATTAGAGGCAATGTCACCCATAACGCTCAAGATATGACAGGTCATTGTAACTGAAACAACTGGAGACCTGATCATTAAAACAAACACATAATTTAAAAAAATATTTTAGAACAAAATAATTTAAACCAAAAAACATTTACCATCAGTCCATCAGTTAAAACCTAAATTATTCACTAAAAAACGACATACTCTTTGACCTCTTTCCTTTATAACTGTCTGCACGTTTACCAAAAGGTTTGATGACACAACAAATTCCACTTCCTCAGCTCTTGTTTTCTGACCTGATAGTATTCTCCCAGGTGTCCAGAATGGTGGCGTAGTTCAGTTTAGGAGAGCAGCTGGCAATTTTAGCTAACAGCAGCCAGGCAGCAGCGGCCCTCTCTCCCTCTGTGTGAGACAGCAAACTGTTCACAAAGGCCGGAGTGAACTTCTGCTGTGGAGCCCACACGCTGAAAGCCTTGCTGAAATACCGGCTACAGAAGAAAAGGATGTGGAGGAGGACAGAAATAAAACAATGAAAGCAAAGAAAGGGGGAGACATGTCACAGATGATTAGGACAACGTGTAACTGACCTGAGGTCTTGACACTTCTCACACATCAGTCCCAGTAAATCCCAGGCCAGCCTCTGAGAGGTGTCGCCATCCCGATATTTGCCTTGATTCTTAATGTGAGTGATGATGACATGGTCCAGACACTCTAGAGCTTTCTCCTGCACAGAGCTCTCAGAGTCCATGACAGCCGGTAATACTCCTCTCAGCCAGGCCTCCTGCACCTCTCTATTTTCAGGCAGAGCCTGGAGACATCATAATTGAAAGACAGAAGGTTATAGGACAATGATACACAAAATAAACTAGCACTTGTCTTGAGGTTAAAGGCCTGTTCGCACCATACCACACCTATATTACAACAAAGTCCCATTAAGACAAGTCATTTCACTCTGCATCCATCTTTGAAACTCAAATGAAATTCAAAGAGATAGCTATACTTTCATGACTGAAATCTGTGATTTTTTCCTCCAAACCAGTTCAGCGGAAATCCAGCCCTGCAGCTAATTTCATTGGTTAAGGTTACAGTGACGGGTTGGTTTAGGAATTAGTGTTTGGTGTAGCCAATCAGTACAGTGATTGACATGACCAATGAAAACTTTAGAATTGGCTGCAGGGGGGGGGGGGGGGATCACATGTCAGTCATGGAAGTACAGCTCCCATCTCTTTGAATGAGGAAACATACAATTCTTTAAAGCCGTTTATTTTTTAAGCTTACGATACAATTTAATTTTTGAAATCAATCATGAAATGGTTTCTTATGATGAAATAGCATTAAAAAAGGATGTATGTGCAGTCAAATGCATGCTTCTCAGAAAATTGACTGTTTCTATAGCAACCGGAGCTTCTTGCAGCAGCTGCAGTGACGAGATGACTATCAATCAGCGATTGGCTCTTTTTTTTTAGAAGGCAGGAATTATTCCACCATATTGTACGTTGTACTTTATCCCATTTCTAGTAATATGAGTGCACCGTCTTTGTATATCTAAAGTCTTTGATTACGATAATGGTTGGAATCACTTTCACAATGATTTTTTACATTGACACGACGATAAAAACATTAACAGCCAATCAGAATCCTTAAACATTTAATTTGGCAGTAGACAACCTGCAGGACTGTGCGTTGGTGTGGACGCTAATATAGTTATAATTATCGTTCTTGTTGTTAACAGGCCTTAAGAGATACGACAACCCCTCATTGGTCAGGCCATCACCATTTGCATGGGTGAAAAAAAAAACATGATTTTCTAAAAAAAAAAATTCATTATGTTATTATTTTGTGGGTAAAACTGTGCATTTATACATTTATGCATTTATAGAGTAAACAAATATGATTAATATCATATTATTAAAAAACAGAATCAATGTCAAGTTCTTAAAAAGACTTGAATAAGAATTTAAACATGACCTCAGTTGTAAACATTAAAATGCAGAGGCACAGGTACAAGTTTGACTGTTTTGACTAGCTAATAATGTTATTTGTCATAATAGATAGAGATAGTATTAATCCATCTGTTAGATGCAGCAAAACTGTTGTAATGTGAGGTTGGAAGGGGGTGCTCACAGCAAGGAGGTCCATAAGGCACTGCATGGCTTTCTTCTTCACTGAGACGGCAGGATCCCTGCAGCGCTCTGACAGAATACTCAGATTCTCTGCACTGCATGAGACCACCCCATGCTTCAGCAGACTCATGACGGTCTACACAAACACATGAAAGACACACGATCAGGTACATCTGCTTGCAATACATTTTTGACAATAAATTAATGGCCTTGCATTCTCTACCATTAAAAAGTACGATTTTTTTAATGCTTTGTTAAATAAGTCTTATGCTTACCAAGGCTGCATTTATTTGCTCAAAAAACGTAATACTGTGAAATATTATTACAATTTACAGTAACAGTTTTCTACCATAATCGACTCCTAATTTATTCCTGTAATAGCCATACTGAATTTTCAAAAGCTTATTTAGTCCTCAATAAACAGTTCTGGAAAGTTTATGGAAAAAGTGAGGCTTTTTTTTTTCAAGATCTTTTGAGTTTGATGAATAGAAAGTTCAAAAGAATAGTTAGAATAGAATAATTATTATTTGAAATAGAATTTTGTGACCACGCACATGTCTTTACTGTCACTTTAATCAACGATGCATCCTTGCTGAATAAAAGTACTAATTTCTTCAACAAAAAAAAATCTAGAAACATTTAAATGGTAGCGTATAGTTAATGAGGCACATATTACAGAAAACAGTATTTTATTTATCTTTTAAAATAAATCTATTTACAATATGCAAACATAATCTAACAAAAACAATGCAAAGCTCCCTCCCCATTCCAGAGACTATTTAAGGAAATTGAGGTGTAAAAATGGGTTAAAAACAACATTTGAATGTGCAAGTACAGCATCCAGTCAGCACACTAATTAAAGCATTACTGTTAAAAATGTACAAACTAAAAAAAAAAACTCCAGATGACCTAGTTGACCACATTAATCAATAAGTAGATAGTTGGACGACTAATCGCCCATTGTGAGCTACACCAGTATCTGAAGGTCAAAGATCTGGCAATCACAAACAATAATTTATTGGGTAATTCAGCAAAAACTGAATATTTTATAGCCCATAGTGGAAAGTGGTCATATTCAGTAAAAATAAATAAGAACCGTTTGACTTTAACCGTTAAACATTGCCTTTAATATTATAAGTATAATATAGGGAAAATGTAAAATGTTACAAAGTGTACAATGTATTTCATACCTCCAGTGCACTTTTTCTAGCATTGGTTTTTGGATCACTGACATGCTTTTTAAATAGAGCCATAGTTTCTTCATCTAAAAGTGAATTTAAAAAAAATTAATAAAGAAATAAAGATGTAAAAAATTTATTTAAAATGACATGGCCTCTTTGAGTTAAACTTACTCTGAAAAGAAGTATTCATACCGCTCCTGTTGGTCGTAGTGATGCTCTTATGTTTTGTAAGCTCAATGGTTCTGAAGGTCAGGGCAGTTTTCTGACCTTTCAGAGTCTCTGAAAAACATAACACACCATCATTGACTATAAAAATCCCTCTACCTAATTTCATTTTAAGTACCAAAATACAATCTTACGCTCAGAATTGGCTGAATCCAGCATAGTCTGTGCACCTGCTGAAAAAAAGAGCTTAATCAGTATTCAAATGTATGTTAAAAATAAAGAATAGAATTCCCTCACATGAAAACATTTTTACACTGAGCTGTGCAGTTATTGTACTGTAGTAATATACATACTATTGGAGAACAGCTCATGCACACATTTTGTGGCATTCTGGGAACCCAGCTCCAGACACTGTGCCAGGCAGTGCAATGAGTGACCTCTGACTGTGGGAGAGACGTCATTACGATGATTGTAAATGATATTGTGGACCAGGAACCTGTGAGACAGGAACACAGCCAGCTCAGGGTCCACTGTGTCATCCACATCCCTCTCGCTCTGCTGCAGGAGGACCATGGTCACATCAAGCGCAAACATTCTAAATGCCACCTGTAGAGAAGGTTTTTTTTCAGGAATCAGGACAGACCAGTGCATTGACTAATATCAAATAATCTGTGCAAATGTCAAGTTAAGCTTAAATAAGAGGTTGTTATAGTCACACTGTTCACCTTGTTATTTTGGGAGTAGTTATAGAGCCACTTAATGATGGCTGCGTAGTCCTGGCAAGGCATCTTAGCCATCAGCTTCCCAACAGCCTGTGCTCCACTGGCTCGATATTCAGACTTCTCCACCATCTGAAACACGGAGTGAGTTACATGGAATTACATAGAAGATTTTCTTTTTTAAAGGTGACACCTCACAGGTTAGTTCACCCAAAACTGAAAGCTGCTGCTGTTGTTGTTCTTAGAATTGATTTGAAAGCTGCATAATGACGTGCATGAATGATTTGATAGTGAATAATGAATAACTTTTATGGTTCTTTAATAGTGCTTTTTGTCTGTTTTGAAGCTTAACAGCTGTGGTCACTTTAATATGTCAGATATGCAACTGTATGTAGATTCTTATGAAAATCTAATTTTGTGGTCCATGAAAGAAATAACTATATAATATATATATATCAATAACGACATGGGGGGGGGTCAATAAAGACAAAACTGAAATAATTCAAATGAAATTTATTTAAAAGTTCCTTTAAAATAAAATATACCTGATGGCAGATGTGTTGCACAATGATCCGTAAAAGTGGCAATGTGGCCTCCTTCTGCTGATCAACAATATGACTAGAACACATAATTCAGATAGAATCAACTCACAGTATCAATGCTGAAGAAATATTGGGGGACAAAGTAAATACAACATAATACATTTAGAGATTGTATGTCATTTAAAAAAAAAAAAAGTCCTATATGAAATGGAATTGGAGTCACTAACCTAATGAAAAGGATGGCCTGGTCTCTGGCACCACAGACAGCCTGAGATGGAGCAAGAAGACGTGGCTTGGATCTCTCCTGTGCTTTCATCATTAGAATCACATACAGTAGCTTGCGGAACACTCGACGACGGCACTGTGCAAATACAAAACACAATGATCAAGCAATGTAATCATGCAACCAAAATACAGTGGTCTTCTTGAAGTAACCCCACACACCTCATCTCCTTCACCATGAATGGTTGAGCAGAGTAGCCCCAGTCCATGATAGGACAGCTCAGGCAGGCTCTCTAATTGGTCGACATTCCTACACACACACACACACACACACACACACACACACACACACACACACACACACATACACACACAAGTCAGATGTATATGTGTAAAAGACTCTAAGGAGAAATGCATCAGTTTTGATATTTTTACCTAAGACTAAATTAAAAAACGATTAATTTAAATTTTTGTTTGTTTGTTTTAGCATGGTCTGTGGAAAATTGGGAGCGTAGAGGGGAGACAACCAATAAAACACAGACCCGCAACACACTCATCATTCAAACAAACACGAGTGGAGAATTTTAAAAAAAAAAAATCTAAAATGAACTCAATTTTAAACATTCGATGACAAACTTAAATTTGAAGAAAAGGAAAAACTAAAAGACAATTGTAAATCTTGCCTTGAGAACAAACTGAAATTGAAATATAAAAAAATGAATAAAAATGACAAAAAAATGTTTTAAATGAAAACTGAAATTAAAAGCTAATTCAAAATATAATAGTATATAAATAATACTAAAACAATGCTGTAATGCATTTCCTCATGTTTCTAATTTTGCATTTACCTTTCCTGAGAGAATGACAGATCTCCAATAACTGGTTCAAAGTTGGTAAGTTCAGTGAAAAGCTGAAAAATGAAAATAAATCTCTTAAGTATAACTGTACAAAATGCACACGTTGGTTTCAATATAAACATGTGAAAGTGTTCTAACTATACTCAGATCTATACATTAACACTGCGTTTCTGCTGAGACAAATATGCTCTGAGAACATTATCTACTATTCAAATGGGAACAACCTTCTCTTTAATGGAGTAGAAGAAACAAAACAAAAAAAGACCAACCCCTAACTACCACAAGAAGCACACAAATGCTGGGTAAGGCTGACACACATCTCGCATCATTTACAGACCTGAACGCAACAGTCAGCACTCTGAGGTTTGTCTCGAAGCGAAATTCTCTCTAGGAGTCTCAAAAGTGTGCGAACCAGTGATACAATCCCCTCCCTTAGTTTCAGCAAATCCTGTGCAGAAAAGTACATCCCCTCTTCTTCATCATCTTCATCATCATCAATCTCCATCTGCTGGGAAAATATACAATACATGACAATCACTGTCAACACTATCATTGACAGATAGATTGAACCTAAGTCTTTGGTGAATGTGTCAGAGTAGGAAAATGCACTTTTAAAGATGATGAGTGTAAACGTCACATATGCAAACAAACAATAATAAAAAAAAAAATATTATACCTCTTCTGACGCTTTCTTTGGGGGTTTGGATCGTTTTCCAGGTTTGGGGTCACCTTGGGAGCATTTCAGAGAATCTTTCTTGCGTTTCTTGCCAGAGTCTTGAGGCCAGCATTTTAGGGGCATGTTAAGACAGGTATCAAAAAGGATCTGATGGTACACTTTATTCGCAACACTACCTGAAGATGGACACACAAAAAAAGATTAAATAAACTAACAAGACGTTCTGACAGTGCTATGTTAAAATGAATCTGACATCACATTTGCTTTTATGTAGGGATTTTGGTTGTGGATGACAGGTCCATGACATCACTAACAAACTTGAAATCAGTTTTTTTTCTTTTTTTTTTTTTTTTTTTTTTGCTCTAGCCTATATTAATAATCTGTTGCAATCTGACCTGGTATTTTCAGCAGCAACAAGTATAGAGAGGCTGCCTGCAGACCACACAGTCTCTGTTCAAGACTGGGATTTTTGGCTTTAGCACTAAGGATGAAGTAGGACAGTACAGCCACCAAAGTTTTTGCAGAGACACCATTCTCACCGAACACCACCCAGACACTCTACAGGGAAAAATACATGTAAAGAAATCATAAGTAGATTACATTGCAGTGAATTATAAAACTGATCTACTATGTTTGTGTAAGCCCTTGGTGAGGTGAAACAGAAAGAATTCACAGAATCATCAAGTTACACCTGTGTATTGTCATCATCCTCATTGGAGAAGGTCAGAAGCTGCATGTAGACTGTTTTGAAAACATCAGGGTCTTCCTTTATCTCCTCCTCAATAACTGGGTCAAGAGGGTCTGTGTCGGTGAACTCGAAATCCCACACTGCATCCACCCAGTCTGAAACATTTCAACAAGTCAATACCATATGGACACTGTGGCTAATGATGAACAAACATTATGCAGGCAGTTCATTAAGTTTTGAAATAGACAATGAGCGTGTGATTTAGGCTACACTATGACTAGGCTACATAATATTACGATGGCAGTTTGAACGGATAGTTAAACGTTAGATAGAAAAGTTTGGATATAGCAGAACAAAATATTTCGCTAAAAAAACACCTAGAATCTCGCATATTACAAACTATGACCCGAAACCAAAACAAACCCCCGGGATGACAGTGTCAGTTGCAGCTCAACATATTTTGAGGTTTAATAGAACAATACACACGATGAGTCTTGAAAATAATTTGGCAATTGTTCCCAATACATGCTCGTGACAAAAATGACACTATACCTGAAGACACGCGGTTTAATTTTAATAACTGCAGAGCACGTATCAACTCCATCTTTCGTTCAAAACAACGCGCCAACAACAGCCCCTGTGTAGTGGAACCTCACGTCACATATCCCGGCATGCACGCGGCATTCACGGACGATCTCATGAATATTAATTAGAAAATGACTTTTTTTCCTTTTAACTAAACCTAACCGTAATAACAGTATGCTAACATGCATGTATGGTACTAATCTCCCAAAAATAATAATAAAACAATTAAACAGCAACAGAAAATAACTTCTAATAACGATGAGGGGTGTCAACTTATTAATATTCATGATCTTAAACAAGTTCCGTTTCGCGCTCGGTACATGCGGGTACATGTAGCGCATGCGCAATGATTCGTTCTGTGACGCGCAATTACGCGCGTTCCTCCAAAAAAGTCGCTTTTGTGCACAGCTAGAGGAAGTGCTTCAGAGTCAGACTGTCGATATTGTCAATATTTACAATATTGTAAAAACAAAATAACAAAGGACTATAAAGCAAGAATACAAGTAAGCAATTGTGTTAAGCAACACAAATACTATGTGTATGTGGACGTATTTCTTAATGTAATGTAGCACCCATATATATGTTTTATTAACTTGTAATGTTAACTTACTTTATGCAGTCCTTGTTCGATGTTCCTTAATTTGTTGTACAGTTGTATCCCCTGTCTGGGTATCTATCTATCTAATTATTGTTTACAGTGTGTTAGTAACACATTGTGTGTCTGGCATAAAGCATTTACATAAACAAAACCAGTAACATTTTATTTATTTGTTTCTCTGTCTATTTAGGATTAAATAATGGCCAACATTCTGGATAGTTAATAATTTAACCATTCATATACCAGCCCAGTAATATCCCAGTATTACATCTGCTGTACCAGAGAAGCCTTCACTGTACATTTGCTGTTGGACTTTTACCTGCTCACAGGTGACTTCAGTTTGCCTGACCTCATTGCTGTCCTCTGATGATCACATCACAGAGCATGAGTGAGATTTAATCATACTCCAGTGTTTTGAGGCAAGGATGATGGGAGGAAAGTGGCAGGACAGGCTGAAATCTTTGGAGCAGAGAGCCTCATCCTTTCAGTCTTCTCCTCTGTGCAGTCCATACAAGCCACGTCTGTCCCGGCCATGGCAGCCCTCCTCTGTCTGGAGACTCTTCCCACGCCAGAACGCAGCCATCGGCTTCATTCAGCACATAAAACAGGTCTAGACATTAGCTGTTAGATATCCGTTCAAGTAAAGTATATCATCAGCTGTTTTTAAAATGTTTTTCTCTTATTCTGTCTTTGTCAGGACGTGCACATATTTTCACTGGAGAAGGAAGGCAGTGATGCTGGACAGAGGATTTTCTTAGTGACCAGCTACAGTGAACTTTGGCATTATTACAGGTAACTGACATATATAATGATAAATCAGTGTTAGGGAAGTTACTCATGGAAAGAAATCTGCCACAGAATAGTTACTTTTCACATTATTCGTTAATTTTGACTTAATTTTTAATACAATATACATGCACTTAGAGGCATTGTTGTAGGTGAATGAGAGATCTGTGTCTCTTCAGCACTCACAGACAGTCTCTGATGCACTGCTATGAGGTCATTCTGGAAGGAGCCGTCTGCAAACTCTACTTTGACTTAGAGTTTCACAAAGGCACCAACACGCACCTGGACGGCAAGATTATGGTGGCAAAACTAATTAAGGTAAATATGCTACCATTCAAAAGTTTGGAGGTCAGTAAGATTTTTTTAAAAGAAAGTAATAGCCTACTTTTATTCAGCAAAGACGCATTAAATTGATTAAACAAATGTTTGTTAATGTTAATTCCAACATTTGCTAGTAATTTTTTTTACTTGTATTTGTATTTGTGTATTTGTTAATGCACTGTGAATGTAACAATTGTTTTTTTTTTCATTAACATAATGGTTTTCATAACTAGACATGTAATTTACTCAATATGCAATAACAGTATGTGTGTGAGAAGCTAGAGGAGGTTTATAGTCTACACTGCTCTGCAAAAGACGTCCTTAATCTTGACTCCAGCACTTCTGAGAAGTTTAGTCGCCATCTTATCTTCATGCTTCCCAGTGCTACCTTCAAAGACAACTCTCATGTAGGTGAGTCATTGTCATGTCATCATCATGTGCTTTGAGTGACTGTTGATTGACACTATTGATGGTTGATATATACATATATATATATATATATACACACAGTCATGCTCAGAATTAATGGTACCCCTGGTAAATATGATAAAAAATGGCTGTAAAAAATAAATCTGCATCATTCAAAATATTGGCAAAAATCTAAACTTTCATTGAAGTAAAAGAATAGAAAGTGGGGGGGAAATCACATTATGAAATAAATGGTTATCTCCAAAACACGTTGGCCACAATTATTGGTACCCTTTTATTAAATACATTTTGCAATCTCCTTTTGCCAAGATAACAGCTCTGAGTTTTCTCCTATAATGCCTGATGAGTTCGGAGAACACAGACAAGAGATCAGAGACCATTCCGTCTTACAGAATCTCTCCAGATCCTTCAGATTCCCAGATCCATGTTGGTGCTTCTTCTCTTCAGTTCACTCCACTCATCAGGTCTGGGACGGTCATGGCAGAAGCTTCATTTTGTGCTACTTAACACATTTTTGTGTTGATTTTGATGTTTGTTTTGGATCGTTGTCCTGATGGAAGATCCAACCACGGCCCATTATAAGATTTCTAGCAGAGGCTGTCAGGTTTAGATTTTTAATCTTTTGGTATTTGATAGAATCCACAATGCCATGCATGTATCTGAACAAGTCCAGGACCTCCAGCAGAAAAATATGACCACAACATTAAAGATGGTATATTAAATTGTACACATGGGGTACTTTTTATCTTTGTGTGCACCAAACCCATCTTGCATGTTTGCTGCCAAAAAGCTACTTTTTTAGTTTCATCTGACCACAGAACCCTGTGCTGTTTGAAGGTCCAGTCATGTCTGACAACTGAATTTGCTGGGGTTTGTTTTTGGATGAGCAAGGAGGATTTTTCTTGAAAACCTCCCAAACAACATGTGGTGATGTAGGGGTTGTTTAATTTTTTTTTTTAATAGGCTTTATGAACCCAAGACTCAACTAATCTCTGCAATTCTCCATCTGTGATTCTTGAAGAGTCTTTGGCCACTCAAACTTTCATCCTCACCGTGCATTAAGACAATATAGACACACGTCCACTTCCTGGCAGATTTGTAACATCTTTAGTTGATTGGAAGTGCTTAATTATTGCCCTCATGGTCAAAATGGGGATTTTCAATGCCTTAGCTATTTTCTTACAGCCACTTTCTATTTTGTGATGCTCAACAATCTTTTGATGCACATCAGAACTATATTCTTTGGTTTTACTCATTGTAATGGATGATTAAGGGAATTTGGCCTTTGTGTTTCCTCATATTTAAACTCCTGTAAAACAAGAAGTCATGGCTGGACAATTTCATGTTCCTAGTCACCCTGGTGTGCAAAACAAAGGTAAATATGAATGGGAATATACTTCAGAGATATTTTACTCGTAAACCATTCTAGGGGTACCAATAATTGTGGCCAACTTGTTTTGGAGAAAAACATTTATTTCATAATGTGATTTCCCCTCCACTTTCAATTATTTTACTTCAATGAAAGGTTCGATTTTTGCCAATTTTTTGAATGCAATATCAAAAGGACAAACGAAGCAGAATTATTTTTTACAGCCATTTTTCATCATATTTACCAGGGGTACCATTAATTCTGAGCACGACTGTATATATCGACATTTGTCACGATCTGTAATTGGGATTTTTGTGTGTGTGTTTGCAGGGCGATTTATTCATGATATCCTACATTCTGCTATAAACAGCCTTCAAAAAAGGTGAGAGATGGCAAACATCGGAAGGGCTGTAATTAAACTCATTATTTTGAACTGATTTCTTTATTGCCCCTCTTGTTTTCTGTAAAAACCCTCCTCCAGTTTCTTACAGCCTCATTTAAAAAAATGTTTTTCAGTGTTAATACATCCGTTCTGTTATAATATTGGTTTGATTTGGTTTAAAGCAATCCAGAGGCACCAAGAGAGAACATAGATGATGTGGATGGTTCTCAGACCAAGAGAAGAAAGTTTGAAGTGAAGGATCTTGGCTTTCTAGTAGTCAAGAGCAAAAATGGCCAGGAACAACTTTTTGTTGATCTGGGTAAGAATTGAAAGTTGCTTCTTTAGTCTATAAAGTCTTGAAAACATTGTTTTGATGACACACTGGACTTTAGAGGAGTACTGTACACCAACTTCTTTGCTGTTGATTAAATAAATTAAACGCATTAAATGGTCTGTTGTGGAAAAAAAGAATACTTATTATGGAAATAATATACTTTAAAAGGATACACTTAAGTGCAAACTAAATGTAATGTTATCAGACACATAATTGCATATTATTCACAATTAAATGTAAATGTAGTATACACCCTAGTCCCTTATGTGAATGCCATGCTCTCTTTGGAAGGTGTCTACACCAAGAACAGGAACTTTCGCCTCTACAAGTCCTCCAAACTGGGAAAGAATGCAGCCTTCAGTGTGGCAGAAGACAACAAGTTTGTTCCAAAGCCCTCCAACCACACCACTAAAGAAGAACGCATATTTCTAGATTCTTTAATCACCAACATCAGGTTATTGTATGCAAAAATTGTGTAAATACGTTGTCCACACTATGGTGGAGCAAGCTTTTTGTTTTTATGTCTCTCTCGCTTTCACACACACTAACGCACATTTCTGTTTTGTCCCAGTTTCACAGGACAGAGGATTTTGACGTATGATATACCACAGAAGAATACAGCAGGGTCTCTGTGTTCAACCCTGCACAGAGAGTCACACAGCTCTGGTGAGAAATACAAGTTAACATCACCAAGAGTTACCCTCATCCTTCCCTCACACTTTGTATCAAATCATTCCATTGCGGGTCAAAATGACCCGAAGCCCTTAAATTATACTCACAATAACTCACAATTTCATTCATAACCATTTTAACAAAATATCTTACATTGGGTGTCTTTGCTATAAAAAAAAATATATATAACATGATATTTCATGACTCTTGCCACTAGACTTATAGCTCTATGAGCAAATGAGCTGTTCCTCTGGGTTCTAAAGTCAGTTTTTTTCTTCAGTATGCATTCAGATACACATGTAGACATTGTAAAATAATTTTTTGGTAAAGTTTAAGCATTTTTAGTTTGAAGTTTGAGCATTTTTAGTTTTTTCTATGTGTACTGAAGTATTCCACACATTCCAATTAATTTCTAAGGGGGTCAGATTGACCATCTAGGGAAGGATTAGTTACTTTTTAATATTTCCACCACAAAAGCTCCTCGAATCCAGTAAAAAAAAAATGTATGTATTCGTGGTTCAAGTGCGACAAAAGTTCTTGGGTCTTGGACCACTCCGATGAACACTCATTTAAAAATAAATAAAAAATAAATTGTACCGGGTCAATATAACTCGAAGGAAGGATGGGTAAGTGAATTTATTCAGAAATAACCATCTCAGGTCAGTGCTGTAATGTGGTTTGCTTAAAATTTGCATTAAATACACTATATAATGTGCATTTATATATATGAAATTAAACATTCACTAGCCTGGTGGCTGTTGGGTGAAATAAATGTAATGTCATGTTTTACTGTTCACACCATAGAGGGTTCATAACAATTAGAGACTTCTCACTCCGTCCTCTCTGTATAGATATGTTAGGTGAACAGAAGCCGTCTCCTTTCAAAGAAGTGGATGAATTTGTGCTGACACTCGTGTGCAAGGATGGCATTCAAGGAAGTAAGCAGGAGAAAAAAAGATCTGTATACTATTTCTTTCAAATTAAATTTGTCATTATCTACCCACCCTCATGTTGCTCAAAGCATGTTTTTCACAAAAGGAATTATTTCAGGGGGATGCTTTGTTAACTGAATGTCACATTTAACCCAAACAGGTATCCGGCGATGGAACTATTTTGCATCTGAACAGCTGCTGGTTTATGACATTGAGAAATTCCGCTGGTGCCACAATGTGAAGCGCTTCCACAAGAGCAACAACATCATGTGAGTCTCTGTCACTGTGACTTGCATTGCTTTACATTCTCTGTTTGATGGTTTGCAACAAATTATGAATGCTCTTTATTCTTCTTTATGATAGAATTGTGGTGGATCTCAAAGAAGAAGTGTGGTATCAGAGATGCCATGACCCTGAGTGCAGGAGACAGAACTTCAGAACCTCCAGTACGCTCCATAGAGGAATACATAGATGATATTACGCTCCCAGATAGGCTGAATTTCAGTGGTGTTGTTGTTAACTAAAACTATTAAACGTAATTTTAGGTCTTAAGTTTATTTTTATTTTTTTTTAAAAAACTGAAATAAAATCGATATAAATATTTGATGAAAAACTTGAAATTAATATAAAAAAATGTTTCGTTGGCAACTAACTGTTATAGGTTTAAGCTGAAGTAAAGTTGCAAATTACATTTTTGATTTAAACAAAAATTCAAGAAACGAATACAATTAAAATATAAAAATAAAAGTTAATTAAAAATGTTAAGAAACTTTATAATAGTAATTAAATAATACTAAATTAAGAATGTTAAGATATGGCTAGATATGGGAAGTTTGTGGGGAATGATATTGCATTTAAAAGGGTTTGTTTGTAAAATGGGGGCATTTCTATGTTCAGGCTTCCCACTGCCTCAGGAGGTCTGCATGAGCCACCTACTGATGAAGGTTTGTCAGGATTCACCTCACCTGGAGACATTCACATACCGTACATTAGGCTGAGTACATGTTTGTGTGTTGACTTGTACACCTTTCTTTATCTTAAGGATGAAGAGGATCAGGAATATTTGACAGATGAACTGGGGAACATTGAGGTTGCCAAGAGCTCTGTACCCATGAATGCTTCAGCAGAGTCCTCCTCGGCTGCCCAGCCTGAGAACACTGAGGATTGGGGAGAGTGGCCTGATGACCCTGCTTATCTAGAAGCTTTGCAGGAAGTAGAAAGGACCACTGAAGAGGTACCTGATGAGCTTCTGCTCCAGGCAGTGACTGAGTGTGAATAACACCATTATTAACTTACTATAGTGCAATACACGAATTTCTTTCTTTCTATACATTCATTTGTAAAAGATGTGCTTAAACTCTGTTTCCGTACGAAATGTTCAATACAAAGTTAAATACAAATGTTCATTCATTTCCATTATTATTTTAGATGACTTGGCTTGGGATATTACAACTGTATATAACTGAACAACAGGTTTTATTTACAGAGATCGATATATGTCAATATGCACCTTTTACTGCAAACTTAAGAAAATAACAAAAGAAATACAACTTAATTTCTGAGCATAAATTATTTGAAATCATATTATAGTATAATAGATTATAAATATACACATTTATAGTGCTGAGATATAATGCAAATGCTTAAGTACAATGCAATACATTTTATAAAATTGTAAATACATAACATGTTGATCTGATTGGTCAAGATTGTGACACAAGATCATCTAAATGTGACACCTTTGACCCATTTCAAGATCCTCAAAAGGGACATAATATTTGATGTCATCTGTTGCATTGTAAAAGGTTTTAACCCACTTAAAACAATTAGTTTGATTGTCTTAAATTAAATATTTTGCCAAAATTACAACCTGCAATTGTATTTTGTAATTACAAAATGACAAAGTAATTGCACCTTTTCAACCACTTTCGATTGAAGAAAACTAAGTTGAAACTCTGCAACTGATAATCCATAAAAGCGAGTATAAATGACAAAAAATTATTGTGACAAAATGTTTTAACAATAATTACATTTTCAATGGTGTGGATCAAAAACAATAAATACTGCTTTTGGTTACTTTTCTGATTTATAGAATAATTTTGAGGATACATTTTTTGAGGAAATTTCAAACCATTAGATTAATTTATTCAGTCAGGTTTATTAACATAATATACTGGTTAATGTACAGAAGTTTCCAATTTCCTCTTGGTCTGATATTCCACGAGAGGGCAGCATCTGTCTACTTCTGAACACAGATTGAACACAGGGCTGGGAATGCTTTATGTTGCTGTTTCATTTAAATATGAACCTGAAGAGGCGGTCTTTCCCAGAGCTTTGGTTCTTCCCAAGGAATCTTAAGGGTCTTTTTCTTTAGAACAATATGCATCATGAAAGTCTATATTCAAACAAATTGATCTTGAAATTAGTAGGGTGGATGAGTGTTCAACAAACAGCTTTTTATTTCTGATACACTGTTCTGTGTCTGCGACTCCATTATGACTATAGTTACACAATTACATTTTAATTTTTTTTACATATACAAACAAACAGAAATCGTTTTAAATTCAATAATATTTTGTATTAAGAAAAAATGGTAAACACTGTACAATAAGGTCCCATTAGTTAACGTTAGTTATGCATTAACTAAAATTAACCAGCAATGACTTGTACCACCTGACTACTGCAGATTCATTTCGGCATTGATAGGGTTGACATAGAAATGCATAAAACCGTTTGCCGTTACGACATGGCGGGATCACAGCATAAGCTCGTTGTTTTGGTTCAGGAGAACTGCTCGGTGACTGACGTCTGTCTACAACGCATGCATTGCCATACGGAACACGCTGATGACGTGTGATGTCTGCGCAGAGGTATGTTGACAGGCAGCTAGGAAATCTTATCTAAATGCAATGATTGGATGAACATTGTTTTGGTCCTACTCTACCATTTTATGTTAGCTCAGGTCCATTAAATAACAAGAAGAATAACATATACAACATTTAGTTTTAGTTGTGTATTAGAAAATGTGGAAATTAACATGAAGTTAGTTCATGTTAACTAATGTAAAAGGAGATGTTTTTTTCATTATAAATGAAAGAGTTAGTAAATGAATCGCCTATTAAACATTTTGTTTTATTTCTTTGCATACAATGAATCTAATCATTTATTTTGAATGCCAAGATTAAGATGATATTTGTCAAGAATGTTTTTTTTATTGCACAAATGAATATTTTTATTATTTATATAAATATTGTCACTGGAAGTTTGTTTCCTATATTGAAATATGGCACTTAAGGGATGTTTTCCCTTAAATACCATAATGTTATTAATGGGTTAATAACAACAATTTCATTCATAATGGACTTTATTATCTAACAAGGATGTACAGGTTAATTCTTTTCCCATTCCCACATTATAGACACCACTGTGAATATACAGCATTTTATGTTCTTGTTTGACTCTTGTTTAGTTTTTGTACATCTTATAGCAAATAGAGTGTCTCATTGAAGGAACACGTCTTTCCTTTATTTTAGAATTCACCTTCATCATTAGGTTTATTTTTTTTGTCCATTTTTCAGAGTAAGAGGGTCATTCTGAAGCATGTGTGCATTTCTGGCTAGTCTGTTCTACTCATACTGAAGTGACCTCTTCAAGGGGTCATATCAGGACAAATCACATTATCTTTGATCTTTTGAATCAAAACTCAAAACCTCCCCAGTCCAAAAAGACAATTTGTCAGAATTCAACTAACAACATATGCACTGTTTCATTTCACACACCAAGTGTTCGCATAGAAGTTTTAAATGTACAGTAGCTAAAACAGGCATTTTAAGCCTGCATGAAATGAAATTTCACCTAGTTTATTTTCTAAATGCATGTTATAAAACTATTTGTAAGATGTAACTCATCAATGCATGTTTCATTTAAAAAAAAAATGTTTTGACCTCGTTGTTTAATTAAAGTCTTATAACTGGATCTTCTGGTATATAAAAACAATAGACTTCTCTCTGGTGATAAGACTTCACAATCATTCAGTCTGCTTACCCGCCCCTTCCAGCTTGTGTTCATCTGCCTCCACTTTTGAGTGCAATGCCCACATCTCAAAATCCAGTCATCAACCGATGTACAGGATTTTCTCTTCACTCAGACGTACGTCACAATTCGGAAGATCTGTTGCTACTTCCATTTCATTGGAACTTTAAAATTCAGAATCAAAAAGAAGGTGAACATGGTTTTGAAAACTAAACTCATTTTGGAGCAAGAAACCTTAATTAATATTGCATGTGGACCTCTCTTTAAATTATGAAAAATACAAGGACCCCTCTACAATGGCAGAGAAGCTTTAGATGTTAAATTTAGATAATAAAGATGTTCTTTAGAGGTTAATAGTCATAAATTAACACTTAAATATGAAGATTAATTTGAAATCAGTCATTGTTAATTTTTAGACAATACTGAACATGATAAATGAAGTAAAAGAGGCTCAGTTGTTTTTATTTGCAATAAATATTCAACTGCTCATAGAGCATTCTCATTTGTGTTTAAAAAAGAAAGGCAGTGAATGTATACTTAGTCTTTTGAAGTAAAAGACAGAGAGGTGATGAACAGTGATGTCATCTCAGGGTCAGATCCAGCTGAAAACAGGTTGGCGATGATGTCAAGATGAGACAAGGAGGACATTATAATTCAAGGAAAGGCGAGCGGTGATGTCACATCCCAAGAAGCCGACCGGATCACCTGACTCTATGCAGCGTGTCTCTCTGAGTGACCCGAGTGCATGATGCACAACATGTGGTGCGGTAGTATGAGTACACACACAAACGAGCCTGGACCACCACCACACAGTTATAGTACAAATCCCTGCAGGACTCGTCTACAGACAGAGACAGAGAGAAACATATTAAGAACCCTGGATCGCAGCCTTAAAACGGGTAGAATCAAGACAATAATTGTATTGGATGTCCTTCTCGATATAAAAGCGTTAGTGGAGCCTGAAATTGACCGTTTCCCCCAGAACTCGACGATGGTTTGATTAAATCTGTTCTTTGCTATGACAGCTTTTAAAGATTTTTTTTCTTTCTTTCTTTCCCAAGATTAAGGTACAGTTCACACAAAAATTAAAGTTCTGTCATCATGATCATTCCTAAACTATGTTTTTTTTCTCCACCAAGTACGAAATAATTAAAAAAAAAAAACCTTCATTTTCTGGAGTCATTTTCAAGTCTTTTTTCCCAGTCTTTTTCAGTCTATTTACTTAAATACATCATATGGAAAAGAGCAATTTAAAATGTAGCTGTAATGTTCCATGGAAGAAGGAAAACATGGGTTTGGAAAGGGCTGGGTAAAAATATAGATTTTGATAAATCGTGATCTTCATTTTTCACAATACTGATGGTCATTGTTAAAGTCACGATGTAACGGAAGTAGCGACCAATCTTTTCTGTATTGTGATGAACAGCAATATGAAATGGATTATCAGGGAAAAAACTAAGCTGAGACTTTATATTCATCAGTTGTTGATTGGATAGAGGCAGATCTGATGCAAGCTTGCAGCAATTTTAAGAAACGTTTTAGTAATTCTATTATGTGCTTTTGTCATTTTTATTAGTTTTTGTTTTATTTCTATATTAAAGTTACATTTTATTTCAGTTTTAGATTTGGTCATTTTAGTTCATCAAGTAAACATACGCATTTATTTCAATTAGTTGCCAAGGCAACATTTTGAATTTTCATTAAAGTTTTCATCTAATATTTATATTTTATTTTAATACAGCTTTATTTACCAACTTTCAATTACCGAAAATTATTTTAATAGTTTTATATTTAGTTAACATCAACACTGTCCAACAGACAAGTTTAAAACAAGCACAGCATTAGCAGAGAGAAATGTATTTATTTCTGCAATAAGAAGAATATGTAATAAAATGGAAGAAATAAATGATTCGGAATAGATTCAAATCTATACGACGCCTATCATCGTATACATGTATAAACTCCTTCAGTATTATCAACAGCTGTCGTGTTTCTCAGGAGCTAATTACTCTCCTCCATCCCCAGCTCCTCCTCTCGTCAGTCAGGATTTGGCATTCTGATTCCTCTTGAATCAGAATAAATTCTCGAATTATGTTGTACTTTAAAATCTTGAATTAATGATATCTGCAAAACATTCATGTTGGTTCTGTTCGGTTTACACTAAGGGGGGTTATTGCTGCTCTCCCTGCTCTTATCCATGCTAGGCTGCATGAATGCACAGGGAGTTCTCGCCCAGAACAGAACCATACCGTCAATCATAACGGTATGCTAATTGTCAATCGTATTTGACGATAGTGGTCCTGACAGAATTGTCATTTAGGGTGAGCGACCTGTTTAACAATTTAACAAATTATTTTAAATGAAGAAAGTGACAGCTGAAGAAAATCATACCAATCTGTGGCGTGCAGCTGTGTGTGTTACAATTCTCTTGATTTGCAGGTTCAAGGGCAGGATCACAGTCATGGCTTGTGGTCAGTTCATCTTGCAAACAACGTACCTCCCTCACTCGAAAGCCTCCGTCGCAGGAACGAGAACACTGAGGTAGTTAAAAACATTCTTGTTAAACAAGTTGATTGAAACAGCTTGGTTGAAGTTGCACTGTGTGAGGAACTAACCGAGCTCCACTCCGTCATGTACCACTGCGCACCACAACTCTTCAAATAGCACGTCTGTCCACTCGGAGGACGGGGCAGATGAGAGCAGCGCTCATCTGAGGTGACTTCTAATTGGACATTGTTTTGGACAACACAGACCACACCTCGACTCTGGGTACCATTGCCACATTCAGACGAGCACTGTGACACACACATAGACACAAATAAGCAAACAGGGTTTCAGTAGCCTATTTGATCTGGGGGTTTTTAGTGAATCAAAAACACTGAGTTACTAGTGCAGCTCAATTCCAAATATGAACGACTCTTTTAATGAATAGTTCAAAAGCAGACTTAGTTTAGTATTTAATTATATTATTATAGTATTTATGAATATTTTAATTACTGTCACCTCCATTTTTGAGCATAGATGTGAAAAGGCTTAAAGGGATAATTCACCCAAAAATGAAAATTCATCATTTGTCATCATTTACTCATCCTCAAGTTGTGTTTTTTTTCCATACTATGGAAGTCAATGGTGCCCCACAACTGATTGGTTATCGACATTTTTCTAAATATCTTATGTGTTCAGCAGAAGAAAGAAATTCATATTGGTTTGGAACATTATGACATAATTTTCTTTTTTGGGTAAACTATCCCTTTAAATAAACCTAAATTGCTGTAATTCTTCAATGCTTTGGAATCCAAACCTAAGGTTGATCTCTTTTTAGAAAAAACACTTTGCAGATTATTGCTGAAATTAAAGAACTTTAAAAAATGAAAGTAAATGAAAGTTTAAGTTTACTGTAAAGTAAATGTTTTACATTAAACATTTTTTTATGTTATCCAATATATTTATATTATTTATTTATTCTTTATTCAACCAGGAAGATCCCAAATACATTTAAAAGTATTCAAAGACTTCAATTTAAGTATGTTTTGCAAGTCATTCCGTGCCCATGAGGCATAAAAGGAAGAAGCATCATATAATTTACAAAATATTTTGAACTCTAAAACCGCTAGAAATTCAAAGCCAAATATTTAGTTGTGTTCCAAATTGAAAGTTTATCACAAAAATGGAGGTTCCTGTGAGCTTTTGAAAAGATGCTATGCTAAAAATAGCCACCAAGTGGCTCACACTCCATCGAAATTTGAATTATGCATTCTCCTGTAACAAATTAATATATTTCTGTCACAATATTACTTCCATCACAAAACAGTGGTCAAATACAGAACTTTTACAACCTTTACAACCATATGTGATTTGATTTGTCAAGATTAGAAATAGATCTGACTATAAAAAAGTGCAGTACATTTTGTAAAATGTGAAACATGACATCAGGGGGAGGAGCCGGCTAAAAGGATTTTAAGTACAATTTCCATGTCCGATTTCAAAATATGAATTTTGAGTGTTTTAGCTCTTGAATGATATCTAATTTATAATGATTACTAAAATATTTGACAGGAAATAAACACAATTAAAAATCACTGGTATGGCCACGGGAGACTGACAGTTAACTTTTATTTAATATTTTTAGGTTTAATTTTTGTTTCAATTGTAGTACTTTTGTTGTGTCCTTTTATCATTTTTATTACTTTTTGTTTCTGTATACCTTTCATTTTATTTCAGTTATAGATTTAGTCATTTTAGAGCTTCGACTAAACTTTCAGTTAGTTGACTTTTCTGCATGTGTGTGTCCATGCACCTGTCCCCAGGGTCCTGTGTACCATTCCAGTCTCTGTGAGCAGGGTCCCAGGTCACACGGCATGAGCTCGTCGGGTTTATCCTCATCATCGCAGTTGTCCAGTGGAAGTGAGTTGGTCTGACTCATCATACACACCACTGACCGGCTGCGACTTCCTTCCGCACAGTCTGCAGAGCACTGCAGAGAGACACAAACAGCTGTGTTAAAAGTGCTACTGGGAAACACTGAAGAAAAGCGCACGATTTCTCACCCTAGCACTCCAGAGAGAAGAGAACCAGCTGCTGGCACAAACTCCTTTGTCACAGTTCTGCAGGTCCTGTGGTCGAAGCGCCATGTTGCATTCCTCATCAGAAACGACGTCACCCAGGTTATCCACACACACGACTTCTCTTCTGCGCTGACCTACTCCACACGGCACAGAGCACTGAGAAACAGAGAGGTTTTCTCTGAGCACTTTCTATTGATGGCTATTGACCTCCAAAGACTGATATATTGTATATTGTGCAGGTTATCATAAGCAAATTAATAATTCCTCTTTTACATCTTCTCTTTCACATTTACACAGCCGTTTAAAAGTTTGGAGCCCAAAAGGTTGTTTTTTTAATGTTTTAAAGAAAGTAAAGACAGTAATATTGTGAATTTAATTTCATTTTAAAATGTCACTTCTGTGATGTCAAAGCTGAATTTTCAGCATCATTACTCCAGTCTTCAGTGTCACAGGATCTTTCAGAAATCATTCTAATGTGCTGATTCGGTGCTCAACAAACATTTATTATTATCAATATAAACAGTTGTGCTGCTTAATATTTTTTGTGTATGTGATAAATAGAAAGTTAAAAAGAACAGGATTTATTTGAAATAGATTTTTTTGTAGCAATGTAAAAGATTTTACTGCCACTTTTGATTAGAGGATACTAGCTAAAAAAAAAAAAAAAAAAAGTATTTTTTTTTTTTTTTAAAGAAAGAAGAACAAAAACTTCTTATTGACAACTTTTAAACTGTAGTGTAAGGGGAGAGCAATGTAAGATGAGCCACCATCTGTGTTTAGGAAACTACAATTTTTGTTGCGTGACCATATACTGAGCCCAGAAGTATTTTACTTAAGCCATATTTTCCTAATGAAATAAATACATTTTTAAATGTGG
The DNA here is from genome assembly GCA_030578275.1 of Meda fulgida. Lineage (NCBI taxonomy): Eukaryota > Metazoa > Chordata > Actinopteri > Cypriniformes > Leuciscidae > Meda > Meda fulgida. The sequence goes on from CM060616.1 coordinate 13,626,118, forward strand.
CTCAAGTATACTAATACTTCTGGAGAAACTGTACATTCAGAAACCACCCTTTATCAGTCTTTGATTAAGATTTGTATTATTATTATTATTATTATTTAATATTAGTTTCATGGCAGGTCAAGATAAATAATGAACAGTGTTATTTAGTATAATTTATTTACTATTATATTATTTATCAGCCATTATTTTTACATTTTATTTTCAGTACTTCAACTTAAACTTTATTTCAGGTAGCTTCCAAAGCAACATTTCTTACAACATATTTTTAATACTTTACACTTTTGTTTTTGTTTACAATGACAAGTTGTCATTGACAAGACTGAGGTCATTTTTTCCTAATTAGGTGGTTATGGGACAAACTAAGATCACATTTATTCAAGTCAATATTTCAATAGTTACATGTTATAGATGCATTCTTTTAATTCCAGATGATGTCATGAAACACAATTATGAGTTTTGGTTTAACCTCTGTCTCATTTCTTCTTGCTTCACGTACATAAGTACAAACGGGCTCATCTTACCCCACTCTGTGCACACAGACACATTCACAAACCTCTGTCCACTCTGAGCGGATCTGCCACTCACTGCAGATCTTGAGCTGGCACACAGTGGTCGTCTCGGGCATTTCTGTGTCATCGCAGAGGCTGGTCGCCACGATGACTGTGCTATTGCCATGGTGTCCCTGCGTCTGCTGGCAAATCACCTGACGATACTGGAAACCTGGACCACAGGTCTTACTGCACTCAGACCACTCCCCCACATCCCAACTACACACACACACACACACACACTGATTGAAGGACAACTGCTTGGTTTCATTCACATGTGCTTCTCATTTGCACCATTTGAAAATCAAGTCCAAATGTCCATATGGACAGTTTTTTGATGTTCCAAGATGTGCAGGCATGTAGGACTGCTTTTTATTAATTGTGTTCAAATCTACCCTTACAAAACAAGAAGTTTATTCAAGTGTGCTATTAGTGTACTTTGTTTAAAACTAAAAATAAGCATATTTTAAGTGTATAAACATTTTTATTTAAGATGCATACAAAATAATACATAAGTAAGTATACTTGGCTTAGACTAACAAGTATACAGAAAAGTAAATTGTACTTCATTAAGAAAAGTATGATTAAGTAATAAGTATTCTAAGCATATTTGCCAAGTAGTTGTGACGATACCAAGATACATGTAAAGTAGATCATTTTAACTGTAGTGTGTTAGGCCTATGAGATAGGCTTAATTTAGTATATAGATATTTAAAATGTATTAATATAATATACTTTAGTGACTAACTAACTAATCTTGAACTAACTTTAGTGCTGGTTTGTGTTTTTCCTAGACACTTTCAGACTCCTTTGTCTGCAGTAAAAGATGTTCACTCACAAGGCTGGACAAGGCTGCGATTGACACTCTTCTAGCTGGGGGGCAGAATGACTGGTGTGGCTACAGAGATCCCCCGGTACAGTGGTTTGAGTGGCCCTTTCCACACAGCTGAACACAACTTGACGACTGCCTGATAAACACACCAGACAAACAGATCAAACAGAGACAGACAGGACAGACATTGTCTTACAAGTTCAGTGTCTGCTGCTGGTAGAATAACAATCTATTTTGGTTTACTCTGGATTTGATTTAGATGATTTAGATTTAAATGGCCTGGAGAGAGAGAGAGAGAGTGTGTGTGTGTGTGTATGTGTATGGAATGTATGGACTAACAACAAAACTACCTATTCCACAGGTGGCGCTGCAGGGTGTTGTTTTCATGGCAACCCAGTTGTATTGAGGAACTGGTTCAGGGGTTATAGGGTCCAAAGGAACTTGGTTAGAATGAGGGCTGCCCATTGAGCTTTCACCGTCACTATTCTCAGGATCAGGAAACATTCCATGACTCTCTATTGGAGGATGAGAGAGGGGAAAAGACACAGAAAGAAAGGTGAAAGATGGTAACGTGATTTTTTTTAAATACAGCATATAAAATGCCCCTATTACCTAGCAGATAAAAACCCTTAAAAAATATGTATTTCCAAAAAAAAAGCATGGAAACAGTTATATTAATCTTAAAACTTCTGATTATTTTTTTGAATTTTGTTTATGATTATTAACATCTTGATTTTATACTTGTGAATCAAAACTCATTGGAGTACACTATTGTTCAAAAGTTTTTAAAGATTTTTTTTTATGGTTTTGATAGTCTGTTTTGATCACCATGTAATACAGTATAGTTCATAATAATACAGTAAAAACAGTAATATTAAATATTAAATTTTTCAGAAGCCATCACTCCAATCTTCAGTCACATGATCAGTCAAAATTCTTTCTAATGTACTGTATTTGGTGCTCAAGAAACATTTCCTATTATTATCAATGTTGAAAACAGTTCATGAGAAAAGCATTTCTTTATTTTTTTTTTGGTACAATGTAAAAGTCTTTACTCTCACTTTTGATCGATTAAACGTGTCCCTGCTGAATAAAAAATATTTCTTTCAAAAAAATCTTTATAGTGTGCTCCATATGTGCATTAGTATAAAATGTATATTATATATTGAAATACTTACCCAGAGGAAGTACACTAGAATAAGAATAGGCATCTGAGTAAGTGTCAGTGGTGGGGTCTTTGGGTAGAATGTATTCATAATACACTGTTGGATTGGGCTGTTGATAAATCACCTGAAAAATATGGAGTTTAAAACAAAAATATCCAGTCTTACATAGTATTCATATGGACTTAATCAGAAGCCTTTGTTATCATAAAAACAAACTTCCTAACTTTCTAAAACAATACATCACACTGTAAGGAAAATAAGCCAAAACGGAAAAGGTACTAGTCATTTTATGTAGAACATTATCAATTCAATTTTCTTTAACCCTTAAACACAGTACAATGCAATGTGTAATACAAAATACAGGTAAAACACCTGTGAAAAAAAGAGTGTAGATTATCTTCCACACTATGCCGCTTTCTATATATGTATCTTTAATCGAGGCACTTTCGTGATATCATACAGTAGGAGTGGTCTCTCACAAAGAGATGCAGCTCCTGATTGGTCGGGCCAGGAGCAGTGATGGATTCTCCCGCTCTGCTGCGGATCTCATTGGGCCGTTTGTATGTGAGCTGAGTACCCACAGCATAGAAATATCCTGGCCTGTCGATTACCCAGTCACTATTTATCACTGATTCACCACTCGCTGTCCTGAGAGCTTGAAGAAAGAGAGAGGGGGGAAAAAGATTATGGATGGAAGAAGGACACATGGTTCCACAACACATTAAACTTAGTGGGATAAACCAGGTCACACCAGCTGGCGCCTGGAATGTGGTAGCTGTTATTCTGCTGGTCCACAATGGTCTACTAGCTTTAACCAGTTAACCAGTTACCACCCTAAGATGTGGCACTTTGAAGAATAGGGTATAATAGGGCCTGAAATGCTTAAAAATTATCAGTGAAAGAAGCGATATACAGTCAAACCAAAAATTATTCAGACACCAGATATAATTTTTTCTATTTTTTTACTAGTGGGTGCAAGACACTATAGTTCATTTATGTAAGTGAAGATAGCAAAATAAAGCAAACTGTGACATCTTATACCCCAAAATACCGTGGACTACCAGTAAAATTTATACAAATTTGGGACCAAAATTTATTTAGACACTTTGACCTGACCATGTTTTGGTTATACATTTTTTTTTCTTTAATTGCTGATGCGACCTTTTTACACCACAGACTGAACAAAATGAAGCATTGCTTGATAATTGGTTGACCTAAATTGGTATAATCTAATTGTGTACTTAAATTTAACATTTGACAGCTGACAGCTATTCCTATTCAACCTAATACATTTGTGAGGCAGTCTAACAGAAAGATGACCAAAACCAGTTCTTGTCATATTTTATTACCATATTCTAATCTATAGCTAATAAACTGTGATAATGTGAGAAATGCTGTATATATATTTATACATTCTATTTTATATGAGGCTTGCTTACAAAATTTGGGACATGTCTACATACAGTTTAAAAACATGATTTGTTTCACCAACAAACATTGAATATTCAAAATTGATAAATATTTATACTGTACCAGAAGTAGGGTTACAGGTTTTTGCCTTTATTAAGCTGTATTGGAACCAAATGTTGATTAGTAGTTATTGATTAACCAATTAGGTACACTAGTGTTCAAAAGTTTGGGGTTGGTAAGATTTTATTTATTTATTTTGAAGGAAGTTAATACTCATATTTAGCAAGTATGCATTTAATGGATCAAAAGTGACAGTGAAGAAATTTGAAATGTTACAAAAGACTATTTCAAATAAATGCTGTTCTTTTCAACTTTCTATTCATCAAAAAAATGTGTCACGGATTTCAGAAGGATCACGTGACATTAGTGACATTGGACACTGGAGTGATGATGCTGATAATTCAGCTTTGCCATCACAGGAATAAATCAAAAAAAAAAAAAAACATTTTTTTTTAAAAATGTTTCACAATATTACAGTTTTTTATTTTATTTTATTGAATTCTGGCAATGCTGCCTTGGTGAGAGAGAGAGAAAAAAAAGGGTTTTAAAAAATACTACCAACCCCAAAATATTTGAATTTTTGATTAACAATTTTGTCGACTCTTATAATAAAATGATTGAATGGTTATGCACATCAAATACAGTCAATGCTAAAATTTGATTATAAGTTAACAGAATGAGATTATTTATTTGTATTCTCACCTTGCTGTTTTTTATCTGACATATATTTCTCAGAAGAAACGTGTTTTATGTCTCAAAACACTAAATTGCACCCTGTTTGAGGAGCGTGCCATGATAATGAGCCTGAAGTAAATTAAAAACAAGAGCCAGCAGGAATTCAGTTCCATTACCTAAGTAGTTCCTGGTCTTCTGTTTTTCCTGTATTTTGATTCGTTGAGCTCCAGAGGGGATGTCCAGGATCTTGTGGTAACCAACAGAGAGCACAGAAAGAAAGAGTGTCCCACTGAACAGCTCACATGAGCTCCCATCCCCAGCGCACACACCACATAAATCCACCTGGAAACCCTCACAGCCCTGCACGATAACAACACACACACACACACACACACACACACACACACACACACACACACACACACACACGAGTCAACCTTCAGAGCAGATTCAGTCCTGAGTAATGACTTCACACAGATGAAAACAGGGATTTCACCACTTCAAATGGGAGACTATCTGGGCAGATGTGTTTGCTTGAGATCGTATTAATAAAAAGATTAAAATCAAAATTGAACAGCTAAGATGATTCGATTTCAGAAAATTCATCAACATTGGCTGTCTTATCTGGCAAGAGTTAATCAAAAAAAGCAAACATGTAGCTCCTCAAAAGGGCATTGCTGTCTTTCACTGAAAATGCACTCACATTGAGCTGTATTTATGCCTGTAAAAATGCTTTCAGTCATTTATAATTTATATGTAAATTAGACTCAAAGCACATGAGTGCATATTTTACAAAGATTTGAGGTAACACTTTACTTTAAGGTCTCATTACTTAACATTTAAGGCATTAACAAATAATGAGCAATACATTTTTTATTTATTCATCTTTGTTAACGTTAAAATAAAAATACAACTCTATACACTTTCTTCACAGTTTTAGTATACTGAACATGCAAACATCAAATTCAATATTCACCCATGATCGCAGATGAACAAAGATAAGCACAGAAAAAAACAGATCAATGAAGAGAGAGATTGCTTGTGTTTGAGATTTACAGATTAGGAAATAATGCTACTATAATCCCAATGATTCACTGTAAACCGTTTCCTAAAACTTTTTCATTCAAACCATCATCAGTCCCTCTAAGCATAACACAATAATGAGAAACACACACACACACACACACACACACTTTATTTATGGTCGGACAGGGACCACATCGTTTCATGATTCAAAATGACTCACACTGCCAGCCATCTAATGCTTAAACAAACTGCTCTCATTGTCAGTTCCAAAGAATCTACAGTATAAGAACTGGGATTGATTAGGACTAAGAAAAACACCTTTTATCCCAGTTTGTCAGACTTACAATAAGAAACAGGCTTAGTTTTAAGAATATCATACTTGACAGACTGGAAACATTCTGCTTCCTAACACCAAAACACACTTAGTTGTTTTTCTATCATAGTGGGGACTTTCCAGTGACTTTTGTTTTTACTTTTAGTTTGTTTTAGTTCATGATGTTTTCTATCCCCCAAACCTCAAATAAACCTTTTGGCATTTTTTTTTAACAATGTTATTAATATGTTATTTAGTACGTTTACTAAGCCATTTTACTCGTGGGGACCTTTGACGGATCCCCACAGTAGAGGTGATTTTGGGGTTTACTATTCCTATGGGGACATTTCTTCCCTACAGTGTAGACAAAACCTGACCCCAGAGCCCCACACACACATCCGTACTGGATAGCTTGCAATGTTTTGTCCCCAAGATGATCATTACAAGAGCCATCAATGTTTGCTCCAGTGTTTACTATACTGGACTCAGGAGTTTATGAATAATCTCACATTCTCACAGTACTCAATAGGTTAAGATTTAAAAAAAAAAAATATATATATATATATATTTAGACATTTCATTTCATACTTAAAGATTTATTTCTCAAATACAGCATAATATAGTATATGCCTATTTAAAAAAAGTCCTTTGCACTGCATAGATAACATTGAATATTTAGAAAAATACATAAAACACCATTTTAACAAGATATTTATATATTAAAACTTATTTTAAATTTTTATTATTTGTATTTTATTAAACTTTCATAAATGTAAACAGGTTGCTAGGAACTGCAAGAGACAGTATTTTTTTTTCCACAACTTAATCTTTTTGTGCCAACTCTGTGTAGTTTTACAGTATACCGTGTTTCTTGTTTTATAATGAGTACTCTGTACTTTGTAAAGTATTTTTGTTACTGTCATTGTATCAATTGCATTTTTGTAAAAGTGTGCATCATTTTAAAATGCAGCGATGTACTGTTTGGAAATAACCTTCTTAAAAATGGTATCACATTATTGTACTATACCAGAGCATTTCTATATGTTATCAAGTCAAGTCATTTTTATGTAGATTTCAACCTATTAAATTGATAACTTAATGTAGGCTAACTTTTGGAACTTAATTCTATAGATGTTGAATATTTAGAATTTTTGTAAGTGCAGATTTATGTGGATTTCTACATCTTAATTTATTCTAATTAAGTTTTAAGTTTTCCAACATACTATAAGATATTGTTATGCATAAACACTGTTTGTTACAGACACTTGCATGCATTGTAGTTCTGCCGGCTGGAATCATTTGTTCATTCTCTGCGGTTCTTACCTCTCCAGGGCCACTGCTGAAGTCGTTGTCCCAGGGAACAGGCTCTGTGGGTGGGCACAAGAGGGAGAGCAAGAGGGTCATCTGGAGGAAATGCTGGATGAGTCTCCACTGGTGTCCGCTCCAGGTCGGCAGTAGCATCCCACAAGCCATGAGCAGAATAAAACAGTTAGTATGTGTGTAAATGTGTGTGTATGTCCTGGTCTTAATGCAGTGGCGCTGTCTCTGAATGGAGATGTGTGTTTGTGTGAGAGAAAGTTTTAGTGAAAGGGGGTTTCTCTCTTTGGTATTTAAGTGTGTGTGTGTGTGTGTGTGTGTGTGTGTGTGTGTGTCTCACCCCCAGACAGCGAGTCACATACACACTGGCACACATCTCCCTCCTCTCCTCTTTCCACTCACCCCATTTTTTGTTCTTTCATAAGCAGCAAGGATTCCTTCCAAGAAATCTCTCTGCATGTGAGAGAAGCTGTAAAATGCTTAGAATTACAATCACCTTCTGATGGACAGACACAGTCTCTCCATCTTTCTTTCTAACACTCAGGGAGGCTTATTCTGACATAACCAGAACTAAATCAGGGAATTAGAGCGACAAAAAAAAATTCTCCCTCTCCCTCTAAAAGCCAGTAGAACAGAAGACAAATGTAAAACAGGCCCATTCTGTAATGCAGTCCACAGCCGTCTCTTTGCATACTTGAGTGTGTCTTGTGGTGTGTAATTTTGTAGTAATGAGGGTGTATGTCCCTTGTGTCCAGATGGTAAGTGTGTTTTTCTATAACCTGCACACCTTCTGGAGGTCACATGCACTTCACCTCGTCAAACAGTAGAGGAAAGGAGAATATCAAGACATCAGATCTAAAGGAAAAACACAGAGAACATTCAGAACTCTTGCACTGAAACATTCGGTCAGTTCTGTTCACAGAAAATATTTTCACGGACATAAACTACTGGAGCTCAGACTGACAAAGGAATGTTTCTTGTGGCAGTGGTTTTGTGTTTCTTTATTCCAGGTCAATAATGCAAAGCGACTTAGTTTTTCTTCATTGCAAACACATTAAAACGGATTCTATTAGCATAAAATCCCAGAGCATTACTTCAGCTCCCTAAACAAAGACACATTCTTTGAAATTTTAACTCTATTCACCTGTTTTCACACATGGTCCATTTTATTCCATTTCTTTTTCTTTTTTGTGTGTGTGTGTTTTTTTTAATCTTCACAAAAATGTCCTCATGAACAGATTTCACCATGTTCTTTTTTTAGGAAACCCAAGCACTAAATATGTCTCAGTTAACACACATGCAAAAATTGTTCACATAAAATTGAATCGCAAAATCAAATTAGGACACAGGCGAGTATGTTTTGGAAGAGGCAGAACGTTGAGGAACTTAGACGATAATGAAGGGACAGTTGTGTCAGATGAAATCTATGTTTCTCTGCTTAAAGTTCACCTCAAAATAAAAATTCTGTCAAAATCACGATCTTTTTATGATTGTTTTGAACCGTCAAAGTTTTGGGTGAATAGACTTTCAATAGAGGGACAGAAAGCTCTTAGATTTCATTAAAAATATCTTCATTTGTGTTCTGAAGATGAACGAAAGTCTTGTGGATTTGGAACAACGTGAGGGTGAGTAAATAATGACAAAAGTTTGGGGTACAATGGAGGCTGGGCCAAATCTGAGCCGTTTCACGATTGCAACTATCACCAAAGACTTTCAATGTCCTTGAAAGGCACTTTGCTATCACTCGACCTCAAAAATATAAACATGTTACTACAGTTACTACAAATTTTGATTTTACAGTATTTTTGTCTTACTGTAGTTGCACAGTATACTGTGTTTTCTGGTGTATACTCTGTACATTGTCAAGTCAAGTCACCTTTATTTGTACAGCGCTTTATACAAATACAGATTGTTGTTGAGTCAGTTCCATTGAAAAGACCATACACTTCTAAATTAGTTCATTTCATCTACAAAGCAGTTCTACAGAAAACTCAGTTCAGTTCAGTTCTCATCCAACAGTGTCAGTGCAGTCAAATCAATAATATTGTTGAATATTAAGTGTACTCGACTAAGCAAGCCAGAGGCGACAGTTGCAAGGAATTCAAACATATTTGTAATTACACATTTATAATGATGATGTTACAATTGACTAAATTTAAAATATATTAAATGTAATCTAATAACACACTACAGGTAAAAGTATAATCAAGTAGCGGACCACATGTGCTTTAGTATGTTAGTCAACACATCAAAATAAGTATAGGGCCTACTTTAAAGAATGACAAAAGATTATTAAAACACCATTTACATTATTACAGTGCACTTTTTAAAAGTGTACTCACACTTTGTCATGAAAGAGTACACTCTACTGAAGTTGCCTTTTATTGCATTAATATTATAATGGTACCCTATAGACCAGTTTGAGGTCATAACAGTTATCTCAGGCCAAAGTTTGGTTGTGATGGAAGATAATCAGGAAACATCTGGAAAATATTGGATTAAATGCTCAACCCTCAAAAGAAATTCTAAAAACTCCACTTACTGGTAGTGAAATTCACTCTGTTCCCTTTTTTTTTTAGACCTACTTAGACTGAGTGACCACCACTGGTGTTGTTTTTTTGTTGTGTTCTGCAATAAGAGCCCTCTATGAAAGTTGTTTTTTGTCTGGAAACTACAGTATGAAGCACCGGTTGAGGAAGGAGAGGTATAGAGGAGCTTTACTCTGATTTACAAGCATAAAACGGACACATTCCCAATCCGCACAATGTTGACTACACACCTGTTGCAGTGCAGTGATTTAGATGACAAGTATCTGTACATGTGTGTGTGCGGATAGTGTGTGCCGTGGTCACTAGTCACATTTGCTTGTCCTTCAGGATGGTAAATAGAGAGAAGTCTATTCAGTGACTACTTGGAGGAAATTTTAAAGTGACGTTAAACGCAGACAAGTCTCTGACAGCCTTCGTAGACAGTTTTTAAGAGACAGAAACAGATAGCTGGAAACTCGACAGAGACTCATCCAAAAGTATGGGGATTTGGAGAGGAATGTCAGTACTAAGCATACTTAATAACAGCTCTGAGCCCTGCATTCTACATGCCCACTGTGGATTAGTATGGACAGTAAATAACATAATAACAGTGGATGTCTCCCAAGTGTACTAAATCAAACAACCCCAAATCTTTATGCTAAAGTACTAAAGGTGGAATGACTCTGTTGAGAGGATGGAAATGCAAACTAAAAATACAGAATTGTCAAACGAGATCACAGCCTGTGTTATGACATTAGCAGTGGAATTTAACAGTTGTGAATTCCTGTATTTCCATGATTTTTAACAAATTATCCTAGAGTACGAATTAGTGTGCAAATATCTTCAATAAGACCTTCAAAAGACAGACGAGACTGATTTTATCGCACTGCCTCGAGGGAGTTTACTCTACACAAGCACTCACAAAGAGCAATGTCTAGCCGATGCAATACTTTAGAGAGAAGCACAACTATAAAAAAAAAACAATGTATCTCTCAACTTTCCAGGCCTAGAAATCAGAATTGTAATACAGGTCCTTCTAAAAAAATTAGCATATTGTGATAAAGTTCATTATTTTCCATAATGTAATAATAAAAATTAAACTTTCATATATTTTAGATTCATTGCACACCAACTGAAATATTTCAGGTCTTTTATTGTTTTAATACTGATGATTTTGGCATACAGCTCATGAAAACCCAAAATTCCTGCTAAAAAAATTAGCATATTTCATCCGACCAATAAAATAAGTGTTTTTAATACAAAAAAAGTCAACCTTCAAATAATTATGTTCAGTTATGCACTCAATACTTGGTCGGGAATCCTTTTGCAGAAATGACTGCTTCAATGCGGCGTGGCATGGAGGCAATCAGCCTGTGGCACTGCTGTGGTGTTATGGAGGCCCAGGATGCTTCGATAGCGGCCTTAAGCTCATCCAGAGTGTTGGGTCTTGCGTCTCTCATCTTTCTCTTCACAATATCCCACAGATTCTCTATGGGGTTCAGGTCAGGAGAGTTGGCAGGCCAATTGAGCACAGTAATACCATGGTCAGTAAACCATTTACCAGTGGTTTTGGCACTGTGAGCAGGTGCCAGGTCGTGCTGAAAAATGAAATCATCTCCATAAAGCTTTTCAGCAGGTGGAAGCATGAAGTGCTCCAAAATATCCTGATAGCTAGCTGCATTGACCCTGCCCTTGATAAAACACAGTGGACCAACACCAGCAGCTGACATGACATGCAACCACTGAGCAACAGTCCAGTGCTGCTTCTCTGTAGCCCAGGTCAGGCGCTTCTGCCGCTGTTTCTGGTTCAAAAGTGGCTTGACCTGGGGAATGCGGCACCTGTAGCCCATTTCCTGCACACGCCTGTGCACGGTGGCTCTGGATGTTTCTACTCGAGACTCAGTCCACTGCTTCCGCAGGTCCCCCAAGGTCTGGAATCGGTTGTTGTCCACAATCTTCCTCAGGGTCCGGTCACCTCTTCTCGTTGTGCAGCGTTTTTTGCCACACTTTTTCCTTCCCACAGACTTCCCACTGAGGTGCCTTGATACAGCACTCTGGGAACAGCCTATTTGTTCAGAAATGTCTTTCTGTGTCTTACCCTCTTGCTTGAGGGTGTCAATGATGGCCTTCTGGACAGCAGTCAGGTCTGCAGTCTTACCCATGATTGCGGTTTTGAGTAATGAAACAGGCTGGGAGTTTTTAAAAGCCTCAGGAATCTTTTGCAGGTGTTTAGAGTTTATTAGTTGATTCAGATGATTAGGTTAATAGCTGGTTTAGAGAACCTTTTCATGATATGCTAATATTTTTTTTTTTTTTTTTTTGTGGAATTTTGGATTTTGGAATTTTGGGTTTTCATGAGCTGTATGCCAAAATCATCAGTATTGAAACAATAAAACACCTGAAATATTTCAGTTGCTGTGCAATGAATCTAAAACATATGAAAGTTTAATTTTTATCATTACATTATGGAAAATAATGAACTTTATCACAATATGCTAATTTTTTGAGAAGGACCTGCATGTTATTTTCAGGTTTTCCATGGCCGTGGGAACCCTGGAAGACAGTCTCTCTCCCGCCCTAAAAATATTCATACTTCCCTAATATGCAAAAAGCAGTGTGTCAGATGAGAATGATGTTGTAATTTGCAGTCATCATGATACTGGAGGCAAAAATATCTGGGTAACCTAACCTACAACTTCTTTTGGTGCTATAGGTCGCAAAACAGTTGTTTCTAGTGGTTAAATAACACCAGTAAATTAGTTTGGTCGCACATCATAGGTCTATGACCTTGTGCTAATACAAGCTGATAAAAAACTAATCCCAAAAATGACTAATTCATGCTGTGCAGATCACACAAAAACTTGACTGAACATCTTATTTCACTTGGGCCATTAAAAACCAAGGCCTTCATTTTATGTGTGTTTCTTTACAAGGCAGTGGAAATATAAAATGTTAACATAATTAATGTGATTTAAGACTTTAATGCTATAGTATCAGTATTCCTTACATTCCAAGAATTGCTGAAAATGAATCAAGTTCATTTTAAGCCACATTTATCTCTCACTTGAGGGTGATAGAGTAACAATGGAAGAACGTTAAAATGGAAGAATTTATAATCATCCCAGCCGTCAGAAAGAGGATGTAATACTTGTGTTAAAATGGAAGTTATATTATATTTATTAAATTATATTATATATATTTTTTAAATGTCAATCATGAGAAAATTGAGTCGTGAAATCAAGAAAACAACGTTTGTTATGTCAAGTTGAGATCACGAGAAAACATGAAAGAATTATAAAAAAACTAAAACTAATAAAAATGACAAAATCACGAAACAAAAAGTACTAAAACTTAAACTAAAATCAAATTTAAAACTAATTTAAAACTAATATTATTAAATACAAGAGTATATAATACTAAAATAACACTGCTCCAGAAATATTTGTGCATGCAATTACATTTTCAGTTCAAACCAAAACGTCTTTTTTTTTTAATCAGACTCTGTCACGGTTTCCATAAACTTGGCCCTTCTCAGCACTGAGTGACATTTTCTGGCAAGCAATCAGCACATATGCAGAGACCATAAAATGTACTGTAAAAACCTATGAACATTATTTTAACCACAAACTTTTCCCATTTTTCATTATATTTTGACTTTCATGGGTTTAAAGCTATATTTATAGACATATTTATATGTTTTTTATAGCCTATGTGCATTATATATATATATATACATATATATATATATATATATATATATACATATATATATATATATATATATATATATATATATATATATATATATATATATAGCTTTTATTAAGCCCCAGTTGGGCTGCACTGAGAACTGGACTAATGAAAAAGACATGTCAGTTTCAGCTGAAATGGACCACAGTAGAGGAGGAAACATTCAGATCTGCAGGCAAATTTAGTTTAAAGAGGAAACTAGAAATCACAATCTTACAAACATGACCTAAATAAAGATTTTACAGGCAAACCTTCCTTGAAATGAAAATGATCTTGAGTATGGTTAAATAATTACACTTAAGTGGATGACTGTGATTGTTTTAAGAGTATGTTGAGTCCAAGTGTTGTGACACATTACTGGGAATGTGTTGTGGCCAACTATGCCAGTAAAAAGCCTGATTAATCATTTCTAAGGAATTAGTCAGTGTAAATCAGTGTGAGTGACTCAACTAAATTCAGTTTCAATAGTGGCTGCATGTTTCTTCACTCACTCCGTACTGTATCTCTCTTACACATCTCAGCCAAGCCCTGGGGGACCCTTGAGTTTACATACTGTCTGCAAATGCATGTGGCCTGGATTGCCGTGTTTGGTGTTGGATTTATATTTGGCTTAAATAATCATCTCTCCTCTTTTACTGTTGAAAACTTTTCAAGCAATAAAAGCTTGATGGCACACACTTTCACATAAACATCCACACACAGAGAAACGGTCCTGTGGAGCAGAAAAACATTTATCAGAACAATTGAACAAATCCGTACTCTTCTGGAGCTCAAACATTGTTCTTAACAAAAAAATAACCTGTAAATGCAAAAGGAGGAATTATATAGAGAATAAAAAGGAATGTGGGATCTTAAAAAGAGAAAAATAGGGAAAGGGAAGGAAAAGGCAATGGTTTAACCACTTAACCAGCTGTTTTCTGCCTGTCATTACTTCAAAGCTTAACAGCCCTAAACACAACACCTGGAGCTCAAGAAGATAAATCACAGGAAAGAGGAGAAAGGTGGAGCGCATATTTTTGTCTGAAAGTGAGAAGATGAACAGCATGATTGCAAGTTCAATAAACAAGAAGCTCATATTGAGGAGCTTAACATTGAAGGCACAATATTGCCAGTGAATCTGTTTTGATCCGACAACGAAAACTGTTCCAAATGACGCAAAAGCAGATTCCACCATTGAGAATATCTGAGCAAAAGTTTGAAGTTGCATTCCTGAATGAATCAGAGTTGTTGAATGAATAGGTGGAGTGAATGATTAAATTACTCGCTCACTCACTAGTCACCACCAACTGGCATACAGATATTTGGAAAGTAAAAATAGACAAGCATGGAACGAGCATATTTTCTTTTATGAAACAAAATTGCAGAAATAATGGCTGCTTTTAAACTGGATTCCAAAACACTCCCACATCTGCCATTGACTGATAAAACAGATAGTCCCACCCCCAAACTCATATCATTGGTTAAGCTGGTAGGATGCTAAAATAAAGGTTTTGTTGGCCCCACAACATAAAGTAAGTTTATACTTTTACAAAAATCAACCCATCTGTGTCTTAGTTTTCTTTTGCATACTAAGCTGGGATAGCATAAAATGACACTTTCCCTTAAAAAACCTGGATATTCATTAAAGGTGCAATAGATGATTCTCTACAGACACATCTGTCTAAATGTTTTTTTTTTTTTTTTTAAATAAATATATATATATATCGTTTGTGGAAGGCGTAGGACCATAAAATGTTCGTTCAATCGTTGCATTTGGTCCGAATGAAATGAAAGCATGTGTTCCCTGTCAGTCAACTTGTGTTTGTGCAGCGACTGCGCAGCTTGTTCACGCAGACATCATACATCATCAACGCGTTCACATGCGCTGTGTAGACAGAGAGAGAATGGCAGGAAAACAGTTGTATGTGTTAGTTACTGAAGTACTGTTACTCAGTGTACTGTACTGACACATGATGTAATCCATTAACGTTGTCTCTGGTCTTCTCGCTTCTGGTCTGTGTGCGTTCATGTGTCTCGGAGGAGGAGTGGCTTTGGACGGCCATTTGCAGGATCGTAATGGTTACAATGCTAGCAGGATAAAATGAGCATTTCCCAGATCACCTATCGCACCTTTAAAATATATGTTGATACAAAAGATCTCAAACAGGATATCAAAACAAACAGACTTTAATTTATTCATGTTACAGAACTCAGCATGTACATAAAATAAGAGAACTCATCATGTAGAAGCAGTAAAAGCTGATGTTTCCTAAACCTATCGAAACTAAGCACTTTTTAATGTCAGTTAAGTACTTGAAAAACATTGTGTAATGCAGCCAAGCAATTAATAGTTCTTTTACAATTGAGTGAAAGTGAAACGCACCAAACACTGAAGGTGAATTTGCAATTTCAATATTCATTTCTTTTCCCTATTTATTTAACCTCTAAAATGAGATGTGATCCATTTTACATTTACAATATTCAACAGCACTTTATTTGTATTTGGGCAAGAGGGTCTGATTTGCAATGATTGGTTTTCCAAGAACAATCCTAAAAAAGCTCTGATACTGTACATGAAAACGTGGATGAAAGAAGACGGACCAAAAGCAACTAGCCAACCTGAAAAAGCCAGTATTGGTGATAGAATCATCTGAAGTCCTATTCACATACTTAGGCATTTTTAGGAACGTTTTTTAACCTTTCTTTGTTTAATCTGAAAAAGGTTTTCATCAGATGGATACACGGAAGAATCATTTGCTGCTTTTTGCTGTCTCTTTTTCAATTTCCTCTCCTTCTTTTTCGTCATTTCTTTTTTCTTTTTATTGTTCTTTTCTATTCCAAAGGCCTTTTTCAGCTTCATATTGGCTTTCTGGGGAGATGAAAAAAACCCTGTTGAGTGAGGGCCATTTTTGCCACCTCTAGGAAAGTCTGCATCTTCATCTATAAATGAAGAATTTTTCTTTTTCTTCTTTTTGGCTTCCTTCTGGCTTTGCTGTTGTGGTATAAACTTGCCTTTGCCGTGGCTCCCTGGTATTTGTGAGTTCTGCTTGACACTCAACTGTTGATGATGTTTGGGCGTGTGTGCGATGCGTCTCTTCGGTGTGTGCTGGTTGTTCGTGTGAGTGTTGTGTGGGTACGGAGACTGTTTGTGGCTGTGTTTTTGTTTCTTCCTGGGCGGTTGAGGGGTAGATGTAAAACCGCCTCCATCAGTGGAAATCAATCCGGCATGCTGAAGATCTGTAAGAGAAACGCATGTCCTTATATCTTTAGGTTGATCGGTGTCTATCAATTCAACTTATCAGAAAGATTCCAACAAACCTCTGGCCTTCTTTTTTAGTCTGTTCTCCCGGCAACTGATGTCCTTTGTTGTGTCATAATAAGTAATCAAGGGCAGGGTGGGATACGTCCCATTATACATTCTCCTCTGAGAACATTCCTGCAGAAAACACACTTTAACACCTCATATTATTCATTCCTTTAACTTTTTTTCTATTTGATTATATTTTAAAATGTAATTTATTCCTGTGATTGCAAAGCTGAATTTTCAGCATCAATTCTCCAGTTTTCAGTGTCACATGATCCTTCAGAAATCATTTCAATATGCTGATTTGATGCTTACATTTTTTTTTATTATCAATGTTAAAAATGGTTATGCTGCTTACTATTTTTGTGGAAGATAAAACATTTTTTTTGTGGATCCTTGGATGATCAATGTTCAAAAGAACAGTATTGATTTGAAATTATTTTTTGTAACAATGTAAAAGTCTTCACTGTCACTCTATCAATTTAATGCACTCTTGCTAAATAAATGTAGGCAAACTTTTGAACGGTAGTGAATAGTGTGTGCATAATAATTATGCAAGTCGATATATCACATTTCCAAGCACATTTTACCAATTCCAAACCACATGAACCTTAATAACTACTACTAATTTTGTATATAATCATTTATAAGTTACATATAAATGTTAACAAGGGCAAGAGGTGGGAAAAGCTTTATATTCACGTGTGCATTATTATTAAGCAGGTTTTCCTTTACAGGATGCAGTTCTGGAAAACGGTGGCACTGGAGACTAAAGGGTTCCTGATGGTTTCACACCTAATTCTTCACCTTCATTTTTTTACAGTTAATATCTTTTGTTCTCAACCTGTTTTTTGGGTGATGCTGCTGACCCAATAAACATTTATTGTCCTTTGGTCATGGCTTAAAGCTGCAGTCGGCAAGTCTGGCAGATTGAGTGGACTTAGGCAAAATTTTGAATGTTTACAACTCTCATGCCCCTCCCCCATTATCAACGAATACCCTCCCACCGAGTTCGTGCTCGTCAGTGCGTGTGCACCACGAACCTTCCCAACAAGTGCTAAGGTCCATACCAACACATTTGGGCAAACATACTTAGATTACTAACATAACACGAAGAAATACAGTAACTGGTTGATAAAGCACAATTACCTGTCGAGAAGAAATGTTGCAAGCTCTGCATCCAGCTTGAACCCAATTAAATCACATAAATCTCTTCACCTTTCAAATGCCGATCCGATGTTGATCCTGGTTTTATTACGGGCACGGTCGCTTTCTTTCTTTACTTCTTTCTTTTCAGCAGGTGTTCTCTTTTCCTGTGTTTTTTTTACCTCCTAGCTCTTGAGGTTAACCGAGGAATTGGAATCTTTTCCGCCATCACTCTTCGTTACTGTGCGAACTTCAGGCATGTGCATGTGATTGTAACGTGCGCGAGGGGTGGCGTGTGCACGACCTGTGATTGACAGTCAGATCTCACACCCCCCTGCGCTGATTGGTCCCGATGAACCGGGAGCGGTGGATTTTTGCAAAACAAATAACACGCTCCAGGTGGAGTTAGAAGCTCGGGTTTTTTTCTAAAACCACTTTATATATGTTGTTTTGTAGGATCATAGTGTCGATTTCACTGAATATGATCAAAAAAAATTTGCCGACGGCAGCTTTAATTCTGCAATTTATATTATTAAGATTGATGTGGTTTGGAATAATTAAAATGTGAAAAAAAAAGATCAGAATATCAACTTTTATAATAACTATGCACACACTGTACACTTTAGTTTTAATATTGTTAGCAGAGCATTAGTATGTTGTATATGAAGATAAAATAATGCCAAAAAGATTTGTACACAGAGTAAGATTTGTGAAAAATCAGATTGTAAGAATTTTGAAAAAATCAACAGTTTATATTTTGTAAATCATATACTTGGAAAATGTGTCAATTGGTTTAAGTATGACAAACAGAGCATTTTGAAATGACGAGGGCCGGCACAGGCGTCAAGCAGGGGTTTTCATTTCGTTTGTGTGTGGAAATGTTGTATACGTTTTGCTGAGGGGTTGTTGTGGTTGTTATCCATTGCGGAAAGCAAAAGTGACATCACAACATCAGCACACCCATATGATGCCCATGGATGAGGCCAATCCACTTACATGCCCAAAGTGTCCTCTCTTCGAGCAGTTATAACAGTAGGCAGGTTTCCTGCAGGCCTCTGGATCACTGGACTTTTTGAGAGATCCCAAAGCGGTCTACAGAGAAACAAACAGAGCAAAGGGAGAATGATTACCAAATTACCAAAATAATGACACTGCCGAAATCTTTAAAAGAGAGTTTGACCACCTCGACTGACAAAGTGCACCAAAGTACTCTCTTGTATTTAGTCTGTCAAAAGAAAAACAGTGAAGCAGTTCCTTCATTCACACTCAGTATTGTACCATTTCAAATAGTGGTTCTCAACCTTCTTGACTCCAAGGCTGCCCATTTTCCACAACAATATTTCCTCTATTTTTTCAAAACAATTTTGCCCTATTTATGCTCTCACAATTCCAAGCGGGGCATTACTAGAAAAATCTATATTCATTATAAAAAAGTCATATTTGATCAATGTACTTGACGTTTCCTGGTCTAGAAATCACACTTTTAAAATAGGCTTCATCGTATATCCAGAGGGAACCCTGGTTTCAAAGAAAAATTCAAAACTGTTTTTGTCTTTGTTGTTTTAGCTTATTTTACAATTCAACTTATTTTAAATAACGTAAGTCATCTTGAGGCCCTCTTGAAAGTTTGCCGAGACCCCCTGGTTGAGAACCACTGATGTAAATGGACAATTAACAGAAAAATAAACATTCTGTCATTATTTACTCATACTCCTGTGTTGCAAAACCATCTCTTCTTTTTCCAACAATAAACGAGTCAAACGAACAATTTTGTATTCTTGTGTAATTTTGTTAATATTCATTATCGTTCACTTTTGTCCATTTTTGACAGTCCCATGTCACTTTATGCTTTCATAGTGTGGAAAAGAGCAGCTCTGACATTCTGCGAACGTCTTGTAACAGGCTACTATGCTCATAATAACAAACCCTTTGTAACAAAAGCATCTACTGTGTGACAAGCTAACAAGCAGTCAGGTTAAGAAACCTCCAATTAGGGTGACATGAATTTGGGCACAACCACTACCAGAACACTCACTGAACACACACGAGAATACAACTTCGCTCATGTCAAGGGTGTGAATGCACCTCGGCCTCTCAGCTTTGCCCTTTGTGAGCGTGTGTATGTCAGCGCCAGCCGACTACCTGCGTTATATTACTCTACTTCACTCAATTCCTTTCACTCGGTTCTGTTATTATAAACCTCACTTACATTTCCCATCTCGCTAGTGAATGATGACCCCCATTCACTCTCTCTTTCTCCCATCATCCACTCTGTCTCCTCCTCCCACTCTTTCTCACAGACATTCATATAATCTGTATATTTTTCTTTTCTTGAGGTGATATAAGGGAGTGATTACCGAGGGTATCAATAAATCCCAGTAATGCGCTGGTGATAAGGCCGCCTTTGGAGTGTGTGTATGTGTGTGTGTTTCTCCATCTGGTCCCGGGGAGCCCAAAGGCGTTTCACGCTCCATCGCCCTCCGTAAATACAGCACGATAAAGAGGGTAAGCTGACTGGTGCGAGCATGTTTGTGTGCGTGTGTGTGCGTCGGGCCCGAAAACTACACACATATTGTCTTTTAATGTCTCCTCAAGGGGGCGTCGAGACATACACACACTCATATACACGCATTTTCAATAAGCCAGGACACACGCGGTCCCACTACGTCATATTTTAAACATATCTTCCTCCATTCCACACACTCTCTCTCTTCCTTTCTGTCCGTTTTCCGCTTGAGTGGTTAAAGGGTGGAGGGGTGAATGCTATTAGAACCGTTGGTCATTATCAGCTCAGCGCTGGAGACTGTTCCATCTCCATCACAAAGACACCACCGGTTACCCCCCAGACACCCACCCTTCTCTCTCTCCGTCACTCACTCACTCGCTCGCTCTCTCTAACCCCCCAAACTCAAGGCACGGTTTGCCTTCCACTGGCCTTTATTAGTGATATTTGCTAATCAAGCATCACTATTGCTCATACATAGAATTTTGGTCAAACCCTTTACTCTAAGTATTATACTTCAGTGTAACTCGTCCTGTACTGTATGTGCTATGGACATAAACGACACCTCAATTCATTTGGCTTGTTGCCTGGTGGATGCTAAAATGTGGGGGGGGGGGGGGGGGGGGGGGGGGGGGGGGTACACGAGAAACTTGGAGCCTTCTTTTGACCAGGGCCTATAAGCATCCACCAAGAACACCCTAGAAATCACTAACTTACGATGGGAATCGAAATTTATTGGTTTTAATTTTAATTTAGATTCCACAAAGCAGTTCCTTAATTCATAAGCCCTTTCTATATAAAAATGCTAAAGAATAACAAAAAAAAAAACATTATTTGGATACATACGTTTTTCTTTTTGAAAAATGTAACCCTGAGGAGAACACCAAAAAACCTCAGAAAAAATTTCTGAATATAGACAACATAGACAGTTCAAAAGTTTCTGGTCAGTAGGATTTTTGTTGTTGTTAAATAAATTAATACTTTTATTCAGATGATTGTCAAATTGATGAAAAGTGACAGTAAAATAATTTATAATGCTACAAAATGTTTCTATTTACAATAAATGCAGTTCTTTTGAACCTTCTACAGAACAAAATATATTAAAACATTTAAAAAAAAAATCTCCCTCAGATTTTTGGTTTATGCTTTTAAAGTGAAAAATATATAATGTTTTTCACAAAAATATTACGCAGAATAATGTTTTTCAACATTGACAATGTTAAGAAATGTTTCTTGAGCACCAAATCATCATACTAGAATGATTTCTAAAGGATCATGAAGATCAGTTTTAACATATTTAATCAATTGTAATAATATCTGGAAAAAAAACATTTGAGCATAAGACATTTCTTTAAAAAATGTTTATAAGTATTATATATATTTAAACAAAATCTTACCAACCCCAAACTTTTGAACAGTAGTGTATCCCTTTTCTACTTGCTCCCATATGAACAACCACTCAATAATTAGAAATAGACAATAGTTAGATTTAAATGTTAGAAGTCTTAAGCACACATAACAGTACAAAGTTCTTTACATTTTTGAATCAAGCATCAGTTTGGAAAAATCAAAGACTTGTGGTCCAGCGAGTCAGTGAATGAGTCGCTAGACGGGTTCAAACTGATCTCTCATCAGATCCAACATCTTTATAACAGATTCATTAAAAATAGAATCATCTCTTACAAGTCATTTGTTCACAAACTGGACTATACTGGTTTGTTTGATGTTACGTGCAACCAGTGAGGACAACTCAAAAGAAAGAAGTATATTTCTTTTGAGTTTTTGGATTATTTTGGGGTTTCTCTCTTTTTTCCCCTGTAGACTTGGGAAAATTCATTATATTCCATTTAACCAGTTTTCCACATTCCTACTTTTAAACTTCCCTTTCTCCACCAGTGTTTCTACTAATCTTTATGTTGTTCTTTCGTCGCTTTGTCCTTCAACCTCTTTCTCTCTCTGTTCCTCTATATTGTACCTTCACTATCCATCTATTTTTCTTTCTCTACATTTTTTTTTTTCATTTTTGCTGATATCTCATGCAAATTGGTGTTTAGGAAGACTCTCCCCACCGTCACACCTCCGCTGTGCCCCCCTCCCCTGACCTTGAGCTTCTGTTATCACGCTCGTGCTCGAATGTGCCGGAAAAGGGAGGAAGACTGACAGGGGGAAAAAAAAGAAAAAGACCACAGGGCGACCCCTCCTTCATCCGATTCTCTGTGCATAAGAGCTGCTCTGTGGCACTATTAATTACCTCTCTTTAGTGTGTGTGTATCACCTCTATCTGAAAGGATTATCGGGGCAGAGGGTGGCCTCTGATATGTTTGTGATTCAGGGCCAAGAGTCACAGAGCATATTCTCTCTCTCTCTCGCTCTCACACACACACACGCAAAACTGAATTCATAGACCCAAATATCTGTACCACATTTTTCAGTTTAAAAAATAAAGAAAAGAAACGTTAACCTAAGTCACGACATAAAACGTAGCATTGTTTTTCCACCTGAAATAGCATTTTTATCCACCCATAGATTTTTGGTTTATGCTATTTTAAAGTGAATCTTGTTTGTAGCTTCAAAATATATCTTACAACATCCCTCACTACTACTGTACTATTTGGTGCGTTAACACTGAATTTCAAGCAGTGACAAGTTGCATCCTACAGTGTGACACGCTATATTTCATTTGTAAAAAGTATGCAGCTTGTATGACTTTATATTTATTGAAAAGCTATGCTGTTAAAATGTTTGTCAGATTAAAAAAAAAATGATACAGAATTTTTTTTTTTGAATTGGTTACCTAACCATACATGTTGAAAAATTGTAAATGTTTACCATCACATTATATGTAATTTTATTGTATTTATTGCAAGTACCATATAACCATATCACGTACGGTGAAAAACTATATTAAAAAATCCCTGTGTGACACATTATTTAAATGGTTTTGTTTCTTATACTTGTTATCATTTATGTACATTAGGGTGTTACAATTTCTGTTTACATTTATAGCATTATTTTAGTCTCATGTGTGTTGCTGTCATGGTGTTTGGTCTTTGTGTGACCCATAACACCATGAACTCTGATTTATTATGTGGCTTTCTATTGTGCCGCCTGTATTATTTTGGTGGTTATTAGCGCATTTTGAGGTAAAAGGCAGATTTAGCTATCTTAACATTATATAACTTAATGAAATACGATTATAAATTGTAAATATACATTGTCTCTATTTTTTATGGTAAATGTCTGAAAACCAATGTAGCACTTGTCAATTTGCTAAAAGATTTCTAGTGAAAGCAATGAAAAATGGAGAAAAACCATTACCACAATGAAAATTAGAAAATACACTAAGTTTAAGATAAAAAAAATCTCCTTTTGTGTTTAAGCATAATTAAATTAGATTCAAGTCAAACTGATTATTTTGGTCAAGGAACAGCACTAAATGCTATATAATTTCATGTTCAAAACGCTCTCCGTCCACACTAGTGTTTTCCAAAAGTTTCTCGTCCACACTAAATTCACCTTGCTGCGCATGCGTAAAACATCATGAAAGCTCACTGAGATGATACAGACAGAACAAGACATAATCGAGTCATCAGGCAATTCTTCTGGCAGGATCCTTTTATTAAGCAAAATATCTCACCATTCCCTGATGCATCCAGGTTGCACTCGCTCACCATTATATGTTTGGTCTAAAACGCAATTGCTGTCCTGCAGCAGAACATTTGCATTTGAGAGTCAATTTTTCTGTCATCTTTGCAGGACTGTGACATGAAATGTGTGCAAAGTAGCATATCTTTAGCAACTGTGTGACGAAAACGGCGTTTTCAAATTTATCCACTTTGGAGAGCGTTTATAAAAAAGCTGTCTGCTAAAGATCTGTTAATCTGGAAAGCATCTGCTGTGTAAAAACATCTGATAAACATCTTAAGCAGGGGACACTCGTAACGACTGTAAGGCCGATTATGACTGTAATTTGATACTTACGACTAATAGTGCCCAAACGCGCCGAGTCGCGTTCAGTCGGTTCTGCTCCAGTCGTTGGAAACAGTCTGTAAGTGTGTTCAGTCTTAGAATGTTTCAGCTAGTCGTTAAGTGTGTCCCCGGCATTAGAAAACGCAGTTTTACATACATAGGCGTCTTTTTAAATGTCTCTATGACATCTAACAGGAAACGTGTAACACTTGCAGATGTAAATGCCAACATCAAAGAGATGTATCAGAGATATACGTGAGCTATCAGTAAGCCAATCATAATGAAGTACCTATGGAGGTACTGCCTTCCCTCATATGACTTTTTGTCTGTTTCTCCCCTCATGTTTCAGGGCTTTTAGTATGAGAACATAATGCTCAAGAGTCAAGCTCATCTGCTGGTGTTGCTGTTGGACAGTGTTACAAAGATGAGTGATTTGCACAATATTTCTTCTCATGTTTCATATTACTTCTTGTACTTTTGATTATTTTCTCATCCAATGTTTTTAAGAGGCACCACCTCCCTTGCCTCCTCAAAGAAAATGGTCCTTGTGCCCACACAATCACGTTTAAGCAAATAAAACACATTTACACACACACACACACACACACACACACACACACACACACACACACACACACACACACACACACACACACACACACACACACACACACACACACTGCATATCCTGGCAACAGTACCTCACACCTTGGCTACAGGCGGACACAACCTTAATCCTTAAACCCACATCAAATTTAAACTGTTTCCAGTATAATCACAATTCAAACATGCACACACAGTGTAAACAGTCTTTGTGTGCTTGGTGGATTAGGGAGAGGTAGGAGATTTGGGGTGCATTTTGCATACGTAATAGAAAAATCTAGAGAGCCCCCCCAGAAGGACAGGAAAGGGATGAGAGTAAATAGAAATCATGAGAAGATATTCGCCATTTTCATTCCAGAAATGCATTCAAAATATGACATTCCACAAAAAACAACAGTCATTACACATGACTAATGAAGAGTAACGAATTAAGAAACTTAAAGGGTTAGTTCACCCAAAAATTTTAATTGTGTCATTAATTACTCACCCTCATGTTGTTCCAAACCCGTATGACTTTTGTTCATCTTCGGAACACAAATGAGAGATTTCTGTCCCTCCATTGACATCCTACGCAACTACCACTTTCAAGCCCCAGAAAGGTAAGAGTCTAAAGACATCATTAAAGTAATCCAAATGACCCAATCCGTTTAGTTTAACCTCAATTTTATTAAGCAACGCGAGTGCTTTGTTTGCACAGAAAAACAAGGTCACACTATATTTTAAGGTGACGTAGTTACACTGTACTAGCTCAAATAAGTACTGAGTAATATTAATTAACTACTACATGCACTTACTATAGAGTTACAGTTAGGGTTAGCTACTTGTAATTATGCATTATTTACTGTTATCACTATTAAGTACATATAGTAACGTGTAACTACATCACCTTAAAATAAAGTGCTACCAAATTTTATTTACTAAATATTATATCTCCAACGCGTGTTCATGCAAAAGCGTCTGCTCTCGAGTCAACAAAACATGCGCACGTCCTGGTGATCTTGTGAATGCGCTTTGGAGATTAATATTTTGTAAATAAAATAGTAAATTATGTTGTTTGTTTTTCTGCAAATAAAGCACTCGAATCGCTTCGTAACATTAAGGTTAAGCCACTGGAGTCACATGAATTACTTTAACTTTGTCTTTACTATCTTTTTTGGGGTTTGAAAGTGGTAGTTGCGAGGACTGTTAATTGAGGGACAGAAAGGTCTAAGATTTCATTAGAAAAGTCTTCATTTGTGTTCCGTAGATGAACGAGAGTTTTAAGGGTTTGGAAAGAACTTTAATTTTTGGGTGAACTATCCCTTTAAGAAACCACAAATTACCTATGCCTCTTGTGTGTGAGAGAAAGAGTGAGAGAGGAAGTTAAATGGAAGCAGATCAGGGCTCAATTTGCTGGAAGAAGAGGATCCAGAAACTCACAAATTCCCATTCCCATCATAATCTAATGTGTTTTAGGAAAAAATTAAGTGTAATAATTAGGGATGCACTGATATAAAAAAAAAATGCTGGTAGATACCAACAAGCTAATAATTATAATCATCTGTGGACCAATAACCGATAAATGGCTTATATTAAAATCCTATACATGTTTTATCAATCGTTCCAAATAATAAAAGTAAAATTGGACATTACAACATTATAGCACACAGGTCGAAAATTGGATATTTAGAGATTTGCTAAAGTTTACATTTAACATTGAAGTTAGAATTTTTAAAGCTTTATATTTTAAATGAGTGTTAGCAAAGAAAATCTAAAATCTAAATGTAATAATAGTGGAAATGAGTATGCATATTTAAATACCCACTATATATATCCAATATTGTCCAAAAATTATATTAAATAGTGTCCAATATGGCACATGTATAACATCCCAAGTATAATCTGGAATATACCACTTATAATAGTTTATATACATGTCAGGTCTTGTCATTGCATGTACATATCCACTGGCCTAATATTTTAAAATGACCTAAATGTATATACACAGAACCACAATCACAGGAATCGATGTATCATGCTCAAATGTTGATTGTGGATTCTTCTGCACAGCGGACAGAAAACAAGTGATGATTGACATGACAGGGCTGCAGTAGCTCGGTGTTTTCCATGCAGGTGCACGGCTTTCCTGTGATGTGATTTACAAACAGATCAAAACAATCTTCCATTTCTTCTACAATTAAACTGAACAATTAGTCTTCATTTTTTCGGCTATTTACATTAACCGTATACCCCTGTGTACAAATGCTATGTTAACCCACCTGTCAACATCCTGTTTTTCATGTTTGTTTCACGCCAAAATATTCCATAAATGAATAGATGCAAAGAAATGCTATGAAGGACACTCTGACCCATTTCTGGTCTCAGCTGCAGACCGTTTACTCTCCCGTCTCTCTGTGTTCAGTAAGAAGTGTGTGTATACGTAGAGGCGAGAGAGGCTAACAGATAAACATTTTTCTATTTTCATGCCAGCTCCTCTTGCTTTTGTGATTCAAATGCAGACACAGGAAACTGGCAGCCAAGAGGCACACACACACTTACACGGATGTGCGGCCATACACACACGCCTTGTAATGCTATCGACCCCTGGCTTGTCATGCAATGCCACACACACACACACACACTCTGTGCCTGCCTTCAAAGTGATAACCAGAAGCCATCGTCCAAACCAGCGGAGGAGTGAGAGACTGTGTGTGGGTTTGAGAGTTTAAGAGAGAGACAGAAGGGGGAAAAAAGAAAGTAAAGGGAGCGTAAGCACTGTGTTTGTATCAGTGATTGAGGAGTTTGCGTCTAAAACGGTCTATCATGATGAATCAAAAACATTCAAACTGCTCAAGGAAATATTTAAATTCATATTTCACAATTCACTATATTTAGCTTAAATTAAGATTTCTGCATCATGACATTGTCATATAAATGTTATAAATACCATAGACAATCAGAAGGTGTTGTAGAAGGTGTGAGAGAACCGATTTCGAATCTCTTTCCCATTACCACACCCCTCTTTTTCCCAATATTACCAGTTGCATTTTCACTTTCCCATTTGATAAAAGACAAAAAAGCAATGTCTGTAGCTTATCTGAGTTTCAATGAGCGCAACACATGAGTCAGAAGAACAAGGAACAAGACAAGAAAGAGATGAACGAATGAAATGACAAAGTGAAAACAGCACAATACTGCTACAAAACAAATGTCTACAGCACCATTTTGAAGTTTTTCCCGCAGGTGGCGACACCACACAACATCATGATGACACTGACCATTGTGATTGATAAGTAAGTCCATCATCCACAGAAAAGCAATATACAAAAATAATAATAATATGAAAGAGATAGATTAAAAGGGAGACTATTAATGAATCAAATTTATCAGCAAATGTTATATCTCGCTGGATTACAATTCACACATATACACATTAATACTTTAATTCAGCAATGATGCATTAAACTGACCAAACACAGCAAAGGTCTTTTGAACTTTCTATTCCTCAAAAAATCATGAAAAAAAAGATTCACATTTCCACAAAAGTATTATGCAGCTCAACTGTTGATAATAATCTACTTTGATAATAATAGGAAATGTTTCATGAGCAGCAAATCTGCAAGGATCATGCGAAATTGAAGACTGCTGAAAATTCAGCTTTGCCATCACAGGAATATAGCATTATAAAGATATATTCAATATAGATATATTTTCAATAGAAAACAGTTATATTATAATATTTCACAATATTATTGTTTTTCAGTATTTTTGATCAAATAAATGCAGCCTTCGTGGGTATATAAGAGACATCTTGCAAAAAACAAAAGAATCATACAGACTGCAAACTAAATCCTCAATTCAAGCTCACAAGCACATATTCATCCATATTAATTTCTCAATTGGTTTAAACAGTTCTTACCCCGAACTCGTGCTTTTTGCAGACGGTTCCACAGGAATCATAGACTCTTAAAAAGCTCGGCACCAAAACATCAACACGAGAAAGAACTGCTTTATCTGAGCGTTGTGCTTTGACATTTCCACTGAGCTGTTCCCTTGGGAGTCGAATCGATACAAATACTCTAAATAAACTGTCCATGAGACACAGAGAAATATCTGACAGTGTTCCTCTTCACCATAGCAGAGAAGTCGTCACACAATTTACACAAATGTCACACACACATTCATAGATGTTTACCTGGCAATCAGTGGGGACACTTATAAGCGTTTATGATATTGTGATCCCTAGATATGACTTTATTATTATGTTTCGCCCCATTTGATACCAGCCAAAAATCTCTTAGAAAAGTTTGAAAGCATACCATATCATACCATATTCATCAATAAAAAATATCTTCTGGGGATATATAACAGCCATTATTTGTCCTTGTCCACACAAAATCATGCACATAAGCCCAGAACAATGTTCCACTGCTGTAGTGCCTCATCTAGATCAGTAGATGGTGCTGTACGTCTATCACACCAACACATATACATCTGTGTAGACATTTACAAACTATATACAGTATTTGCTTCCTGTTTAAACATTTGAACAGGCTGATTCTAGCCCTTTTTATCTCCTGATGGCATAAGGTGCAACTAAATGTGCAATCTATCTGCATGATACCCTTTGCAAAACCTTTTGTTTATTAATTGCCATTGACTCTTATTTAAAAGAATGAGTTGCATGGCGCAAATCGTCAACTTTGAATGCAAAAACTATGCTCCTAATACATTTCACTTATACTAATGGTTCAATTAATTTTCATTACAGTCTAAAGGATTACTAGGCTGTCCAGTTTGTGGAAAGGGGGGATTTTAAAACGGAGTTTTAAAAATGGTAATTGCTCACCAATATCCTCTTAAAAGGTCTGGAATCCGTACCCCCTTCAGACCCGTAATACAAAGCTGTTGTGCGCTGCTAAATACACCTAGCCGTCACAAAAAATGTGTCTAGTTGTGCGTGTGTGTGCAGAACATACTTAAAACTGTATTTTAAAGAGCATGAAGGACATTTGATTTGATTTGTGGGGAAAATGATGTCCTTACAGATGTAAATCAGGCTGTGACAATATCATATAATAGTTTTATTATATATGTATTTGCCATATATATATATATATATATATATATATATATATATATATATATATATATATATATATGCTGCCATAAAGTTTGAATAAGATTGAATAAAAGAGTGAATAGAAATTCAGTATCATCGAACCAAATTTGATCATCGAACCATCGAATTTGTCCCAGATGCCACATTTGCTTGGTAAAACTTTCACTCTTTGCATAGCTTCTGTGAACACTCGCACTTCTCTCTGTCTGTCTCCTTTGGGTTTTGTGGCAAACTTAGTAGAGTTGAGTGGTTGTTTGCTAGTGAAGACAGGTGCAGGCCTCATCCACACACACACACACACACACACACACACACACACACACAGTATAAACAGACCCAGTACAAAGGAACTGGTCTGACAGAATGCCTTTTCACACCTGACTGGGCCTAGCATAGGGCGACAGGCCAGAGCTCCCAAAGCACGACACACACACACACACACACACACACACACACACACACACACACACACACACACACACACACACACACACACACACACACACACACACACACACACACACACACACACACACACACACACACACACACACACACACGGGTATCTGTACTGTATTTAACTTTGAGCCCTCTAGACTCCAGGATAGTTTAAAGGCCTTAAAGACCGTCTGTTGAGGGTGACTCAATTTAAGTACCTACACACACAAACAGAACCAGGGCAGGACCCAGAGGATGGAAGTAATGCACAAGCAGATGGACTCAGCCCAGCAGAACCAAGTGGACCTGAAGGAAACCATCTCACGCTATTTTACACCACTATATAGCCACAGACAACAGTCCACATGCTGTCCATGCAAACAGCAATTCACAGTGACAGCAAAAGGCATTTTAGCCTAAACAGAACAAACATTCTGTTGTAAATAAATAGTTTCCACTGAAATTCAATAATTATTTCAATTATACTACTGAAGGATAAAGGATCCCCTTCAAACTGTGTAAAACAACACTTTTCCTTTATTACTGTCTTTCTTTTTCTTTTTTTATTTGTTGTTTCTTATCTGATTTAATTTACAATAGTTAAAGTGTATCAAAATCATACCATAACAGTATAAAAGTATCTTAATCTTACAAAGGGCAAATTAATACAACTTAAGACATTAAAATGCATTAATATTACTCAGAATAAACCTATTAGCAGATCATTATGAGCATGACATAAAATGTTAATAATGTATATTTTATAATTTAGTATTAAAATAATGTATTATGTTATTAACATGAAATGAATACAATATAAAATATTTAACCACTGACATTAATTGTAGAAACAATAACTGTAATAACTATGGTGCTTCGGCAGAGACAACAGTCGGACACTATGATATGCTTTTCAAGGAGTGATAATAATATCAGTTTCCTTTGTGTTCCGAGCTCAATCACAAACTCAGGAAACACTCTTTTTTTCTTTTTTCAACACTGAGGAACAAAACCATAAAGCTAAGAAACGGTGAAAGTGAGGAAGATTTTTAAAAGACTTTTAACCCTCCACGCAGCTCTTTAATAGCCCTAGAGGCAACATTTTCTTTTCATCCCACCTTTCTTTTTCTCTCTCTCTCCACTCTGCCACCCAGCGCACCAGGCTAGCGCTAACGATCTGGCCTTTTCATTAGGCAGACTAGCTAATTAGACTGTGTGTGTGTGTGACGGGTCGAGTGACTGCTCGGCGCAGCGCGATGCTGGCAGCCCATTTCATGCTTTATCACGTCTTTTAATTGACAAACAACCTGCTCTTTTCTCTTAGGCTGAGGTCTATATTCCAGGAGTCTGCGCGGATGTGTGTGCGTGTGCAGATGTTCCAGCGCGCCCCTTGACGTTTAGCTGTGTGTGTGACTGTCACATGCCTTCTCACCCTGGTGGATCTTTGGGGAGAAAATGCTCACTGAGTTTGCCAATTAACCACTTTCAGATTGTTCTGTGACAAAACGCATACACAGAGATGCAAATACTGAGAAACGCACACAGCGACTCAATAAAACTTGTGTAAACCAATCATGTCATTTTAAGGAGTCTCCAAATCACATTCAAATATTAAATTGCATTGAAAAAATTCAGTGTATTAAGTAACTTTATACACTTTAACACAAAGCTGGTTATTAAAGCAGCCCTTTGTGGCGAATGAAAGCGGATCTCTCCTCCGCTTAGACACACCGTCAGGAGTACACCATTTATACAAATTCACACAAAGACAAAACCAGCGGGAGTCTTTTCTCTGCAAGCCACAATCAGGACTAATAGAGCTCATGATGAATGTGTGTGTTTATACACATGTGAGGTTTTATTGCACACAAATATGCTTCGACTTTACTTATGTCACAAAGGACTACAGTCATTTTCTTAATTCAGACGCTTAACAGTCAGTCACCTGGAATTCCCTCAGGCAGAATCTGTATGCATAAGTGTTCACACACGTTGTATTCACCTTTTATATGACAGACATAGAAACGAATCTTACCGTAAGGTGGTACTGTCTCCAGATTTCTGGGCAGGCCTGTTGAGAACAGAAAAAGTCAGTGTGAAAACAATGTTTACATAAAATGACAGTCCGTAGGTTCAGAAACACAAATAAATAATAATCACACAGATGTTTATGACACAAAATCCATGGAGTGCTTCAGAAATCCATCTTTTTATCTCTGTTCCTGTTCTGCTCTACATTTCCGAGCTTTGATTCGTCATCTTTGGATTAAATGTACTGCAGAAGATAAATGAGTGAAAACTTTTAGGGCCTATTAGGAAACTATTCATGAACTTGATGATGTTTATGGAAGGATTGATAGTGTTGATAATAAAGATAAAAGAAAATCCAGCAAAACAAGAGAAGATGAGAGATGAGAAGATGTGGACATGAAAGGAGATGGGAAAATGAAAAGGCAAGACAATGAGAGAAGAGAAGGTGGAAAAGAAGAATGAAAAGGAAGTGGAAAAGAGAAAATGAAAGGAAACGGGGAAAAAACAGAGAAAAAGAGAATAGACCAGGAAAAGGGGGATAAAGGAAGCGGAAAAAGACAATAGAACAGGAGAAAGGAAAAAGAAAATGGAACCGGAAAAAAAGGAAGAGAAATTAAAAAGGAATGGATAATATTAGGAGAAGAAAGAGGTGCGGTGTTGACAGCTCAAGTCGTCTTAACAGACACTGAGCGAGGGAGGTTAGCGCATTTGCCCTGCCAGCTTCCTACATTTCTGTGAAAAATGAAAGTGCCGAGGGCACAGCAGCCAGACTCATTTATACAGTAAGCTTTTCATTTAACCCCACCTGAGAGCCGGGCAGAGGCCGGGGGGTTACCCTGCTGAGGGTATTGAAGAAAGCGTTCAAAATCTTTAAGAATCTGCTTTCCTTTCCCTCGCTCACTGTGACAAGATTATACAGCAATAAAGCTATTAAAAACACATTTTCATACCGCCATGATCTTTCTGAGGTCTACTGCTGTTTTGGACTTGTTTGAGGGCACCCAAAGCGATGGCCCATTGCCTTTGTGTCTTCTAAAACTATGACAATTGAGATTTTACTGAGCTTTGATAAATTGACATTTTTATAGACACAAATCTAGAGGTATAGTCAAATATTGAAGCAAGTTCATATTTTCACATCCAAATGAGATTTGTACCAAATGGCAAATTAAGCACAAATAGTGTTTGCAAGGGAACATGCTATCAGAGTGATCAGTCATTTGATTTTCAAAAAGCGTTACAAATCGCCAAAAATAAGAAAAGGGTGAAAAAAAAGTTTGAATAAAAAAACATGTTTGAGTAATAAAGAAATAGGGAGAACATAAACATTGAAATTCCAAAAATTGTCTACTTTAGAAAAGACCTTTATAATGGCAATATCAATCTTACATAGTCATGATATTTTTTTTTTAATAAAAAAGATGGCAAAAAATCTGGGGTTCAGGCTGTCTTGAAATTTATATATCCCAAACATGTAATAAATATGTAAATATCAAAAACAGTGGTCTTGGTTATGTAGAGGTATGTTACAGCAAACCCAAAACCAGAAAGTAAATGGACCGGCTGATATTTTTCTATTCTCAGAGTTCATTAACAAATGCTACATAGCAGTTTTTGGGACTGGTGTAATTATAGATTATAAGCATAATTAAAAGTCATGTTGTGCTGGAGGCTGAAGAATTGTTTGTTCAGTTAACCAGTAAGATCAACTAAGCTCTGTGTTCCATATTTACTGTTCTAGATTCATCAACAACTAGAAGTCTTACAGGGATGATTGGGCATTATGATTGTGATCATGTGATGTGAGAACTTAAGGAGTTTAGATAATCAGAACCACTTCTTACTTTGACTAATAGAATGCTGCAGAATATCTTTCAGCAGGATTGTTTAACTGCACCCAAATCCTAAATGTGTTTGTTTGTCATGTTATGCATGAATGGGGCCAATTCCGTTTCAATTAAAACTATGGCAAAATTATATTAAAACTGTTTCCATACCACAAGACAACAGGAGATGAACAAACTTGACAAGCTTCTATGATGAGTGAATGTTCTTGCGTAAAAAAAAAAAAAAAAATGGAAGAAAATACAGGAGCTTCGTAAAAATTAAACGCTCATGGTGTGAGATCCTGAAAAAAAAAAAAAAGCAAAACGCAATCTGCATGCAAGAAAAAACTAGTCCACTGCACTAATTGCAATGACCCTGACTCATCCCTAGTTATAAAATACCATTCCAGTCTTTGTTTTAACAAGCTATATCTTTTGCTCTTTCATCTCTCCTTCCGTTTCTAAAAGTCACTTGTATCTCTTCCTCCCCCATTTCTATCTCTCTCGGTGGGGTTGTTGTTGGGGGTGACGAGTGGAGCGTGTGTCCCACTCACAGCCTGTGAAGCGTCTGTCTTAATGAGAGAAAGAATGGCCCAAGAGATAGACTCTCTCTCTCTCACACACACACACACACACACACACTAAAACACACACACACACACTAAAACACAATGCAACACAATACACTCTGAAACAAACACACCCACATAGAACTACTCACGTCAATGAAGTGCCCGGTCATGCCACAGCGGTGGCAGCATTTGTGCCAGCGAGCTTTCTCCAGACAGTTATCATAGGTGTGGCCGGGCAGCGAGCAGTTATAACAGTGACGGTTCGGACAGGTCCTCAGTAAGTGTCCCTGAAGCCCACATAATGAGCAGCATGGCAACTTCTGCTCATAAACACACAATAAGAACAACTCTGATATTTAGTGACACAAGCCTTAATTACAAAACACTATTAAGTTGATACAAGATTGTATTCGTAATATATTAAAACTGGAAAACATTTTTTTTGAAAAAATTATCTTTAATCATTGTAAATCTCATTAAAGCTGTGTAATAATAATAAACTAACTACACTAAAAACCTTTTTTTTGTATTATTGGTCACATAAATAACTTAAAAAAAGAGTAGTATAAATAGAACAAATATTCCTCATATTTTAAATGAATAGAAAATAATACTTTTCAAACTCACAACTTGTTATAGTTTATACCAGAGTTATTCAACCTTTTATCTTCAATGCCAATGCTCATAATTTTTGTAGCATTTTATAGCAGATTTTTTATAGAATAGACATATGGTAACATACTATTTCTTGAGCATGGTATGCATTTATTTGACAAAATAATACAGTAAAACAGTGACATTATGAATAATACAATTTAAAATACCTATTTTCAATTTAAATATATTTTTTAATTTTGTTTATAATTTTGACAATCCAGTAAATAAACAATTATATATATTGTCAAAATATGTGAATGTTTATCATGTCACACAGAAACTTTGACCTAAAATGCCTTCCTAGAAAAACTCATCCTAGAGTTTATCTTGACTTATAAAGTATTACATTATATCCAACTGTCTGAAACTCAAAAAACTTGATTCTGATTGGTCAATCACAGCATTTTGAGACAGTGGCTAAACTCTATAGCTGACAGTTTCTTGGCTAATCCGGTACTATATGTGTCAGCACATTCACTTTGTGGAAATGAGAAAATGTGGACCTTTGCTGTGGGGCAGCTGACTGAATGATGGATAATGATGTACCTTTGGTGTGGGGCAGTTTTTGGAGAGATGGCCGGTCTTTCTGCAGTTGTGACACGTGATGGATTTTTCAGCGTAGTAACGGTTTGAGAAGCGGTTTGAAACACGCCTCAGGCCAACCCCTTTATTATGGATCTGAGCCTACACACACACACACACACACACACACACACACACACACACACACACACACACACACAAAAATGGTAATCACCTCCTATCAAAGACAAACCTTAAATATAACAATTATTTTCAATTAAGTAACTGTAAAAGTATGTTATAAAACACCAGTAATATCTATTTATCAATTTCAGATTTGACAAAAATGTAACATTACCCATTTATCCTTTTCTGATACAGTCCAGGTTTGTATATTTCCTCCATTTCCATGTTCTACGGAAAAAAGAGATCAGTACATGAGAAAAACAAACTCAAACCATTAACATGGAATTAAATAAAACTTCAATAAGAGATTGTACGCGACTATGTGTGTGTGTGTGTGTGTGTGTATAGTACAAGAGGCCCACTCCCCTAATTTGACCTTTTTTTAAGATCATTCTCAAGAGACAGAGAGACAGTTACTACAGCAATACACAGCTGCACATCAACACACAGAGCTTTAAAAATGACACACACACACACATTTGTTTCACTATATTAGTGAGGACAT
Source organism: Meda fulgida (assembly GCA_030578275.1). Lineage (NCBI taxonomy): Eukaryota > Metazoa > Chordata > Actinopteri > Cypriniformes > Leuciscidae > Meda > Meda fulgida. The sequence goes on from CM060616.1 coordinate 13,663,085, forward strand.
TGCATAGACTGCCATTGATGTTGTATCAGGTCAATGGTATTTTCTATGGCCTAATCCAACCCCTAAACATAACCCTTACTAGTCAGTTGTCATAATATTTCACTATATAAGCGAGGACATTTGGCCCTCACAAGCATAGTCAAAGCTGTACATAGACGCATAAAGTCACCAAAAAAAACACAACAACAACAGAAAACCCCATAGTAGAGTACAAAATAATGAAAATAAACTAAACAAATCTCTGGGAACTGACCAGAGCTGACAAGGGCCATTAACCTATTGATGCTACAAAAACTGATGCTAGTATAGCATTTCACATTAACTGTACTGAAAAATTACACTGATTCATGAAACAAAATTCTAATTTTCACAGACAAAAATATACATTCAGAGGCACATAAAAACTAATAAAAATGGTCATGAAAATAAACCTTATACGTTCATTAACTTTTGTGTGTGCTTTTTAAATCTATGCGCACAACACGTCGCAACAATGCCCCCAAAACATCCCTGAGGACCCCAAGTACAATAAACAGGAAACATTTCCTTTAATCCTGATGCCCCCCTTCTCTCTCTCTCTCAGACACACACACACACACACCTCCATGTGTCTAGTGGGGGAAATGCCTCGTCAGTCACGGCCCAGCAATCACACAAAGCCAGAGAAAGGAGGACCTCACTATGGTAATCCTGCCAGGCCTATTCACAATGACAAACACACACACCAAAGATACTATAATGTGCTTCTCATATGAATATTAGGAAATATTTTCATAAATCCACCTAGTTTTTACATCAAATCGGCTTCATACATAAATAAAATAGTGTGGGGAGTTTCTCCAATTGGCATCTACACACATTCTACACCACCACCAGGGAGGGCGCTAGAGAGTAAGGCATAATCAACATCACAAAAAACCTTTCGCTTACCATACAGCGAGACCGAGATGGAGGGATGAAAAGTAGATCAAGGGAGGGGGGAATAGCGACAGATGCTACTTGTACGTCTCATAGGTATGTTAATTAACATAGAACCAACAAATAAAAATAAGAGGTGTGCGCGCAGGGTGCAACTTCATCAGTGTGTGTGTGTTTTAATGAATTCCAGCTGACTAATAGTCTGAGAGAGAAGAAAGCTGGCGTGCGCCCGGCCACTATCGTTGGGTCCACGGAGAACAAAACGGATGTGTAGGAGAAACTAATTAACCATGAACACAAGCTCCCATTAGACAGAAAGAGACAGAGTACTCTTAAAGTCAGAATAGTATCTCAGTGTGTAGGGAACAGGCCATGTGAAAGCGTATCTCAAAACACAAACTGTCTGGGACTCTCGGAGTGTTTCCTCTCACAGCTGAATCACAGTCCTGAACTAAATGGCTACTAAAACTTGTTAATGGGATCCTCATTGGAAAATTAATTTAGCCAGTTCGGAAGCAAACATAAAGCCACAAAGAATACCATAGTGAATATAAACTACCATTCAAAATGTTGTGGATGAAGATATGTTTCATGTTTGTAACAGAAGTCTCTTATGCTCACCAAGGCAGCATTTATTTGATAAAAACAGTAAAAACATTTAATAATATTTTTTTTTCTATTTGAACATAATTTACAATGTTATGTATTCCTGTGATGGCAAAGCAACATTTTCAACATCATTACTTCAGTTTTCAATGTCACATGATCCTTCAGAAATCATTCTAATATGCTGATTTGATGCTCAAGAGACATTATAAATGTTGAAAATAACTTGTGCTGCCTAATATTTGTGTGGAAATCGTGATATATTGGTTTTCAGGATTCTCTGATAAATAGAAAGTTCAAGAGGACACCTTTAATTTAAGGCAGATTTTTTTTGTATTATTTGAAATGTCTGTCACTGTTAATGCATTTAATGTCTCACTGAATAAAAGTATTAATTTATAAAAAACAACTATTTCACAAATAATTACAAAGAAGTTGTAAGTAACACATTGAATGTAACGTGAAATTACAGAGTATAGAAAACGTGACTTTTTTTTCTTGTAAAATGTATTTCAATAATCTTTTTCTAATTTCTGATAACATTCATTAAATGTGTGCAGAAACAGGGGATTATGATTCATCATAAATTAATTAAATGAAAGTGGTGTGGCATAGTGGCGTATGATTTAAAGATTTGGGCAGGTTGTAGGTTCAAACTCTGTGATCCAATCAGTATTGTCACGTCACTTTCCTGTGGCTTTAGGCAGGGGTCTTCGAACTCTTGAAGGGCCACTGTCCTGCAGAGTTTTGCTGCAACTTGCCTCAACACGCCTTCCTGGAATTTTCTACTATGCTAAGTAAGACGGTAGACCTTGATTAGCTGGTTCAGGTGTGTTTAATAAGGGATGGAGCTAAACTTTGCAGGACAGTGGCCCTCCAGGAGCAGGATTGGACACCCCTGCTGTAGAGCCACATGGCATTTAGCTTGGTAGCAGATCTGAGCACACATGTGCCAGCAAATATGGCAGTTTTTTTAAATTGCATTGTTCTAGAGTGTCTTGTGGAAGCCGGCCAAGTGCCTTTGAGATGAATAAGAATGCTAACAGATCATTTTCTCTAGGAATTATATGGACTTTTTTAGGCTGATGTGTGAAATACCACCATTGTAGTCCCACACAGTCAGACATCTGACTATTGGTATCCAATTCAGTCTACTTTGTAGCTTATAGCTTGCTATATTTGCATGCACTATGCATTGAAGGAAATTGAGGCTACCACCACTGAGCAAGGCACTTGTAATGAGACATATTTCCAAATGAAGCAGAATATTTAATGAGAACAAAAAAGTAAGGTGGGCTTTGGCTGATCGGAACTGATTGGATCATTAAAAATTGTGTGTTCAATACAATAATGGAGTTAGACCTTGATGTCAGTTTGCAATCAAAAGTGGAAACACTGCCAGCATCTTTTTGACCCAAATATGGAAGCTGAAAGTAGGGGTCTGAAATATTTATCATCTACGATAAAATCGTAATTGTTGTTTAAAAAATGTTGTGCAACACTGTGCTTTCACTGTTTTTTTTTTTTGTTTTTGTTTTTTCAAATAAAAAATAAAGACATTTTTAATAAAACCTGACAGATCTGTCCTTCCATTAAGACATCTTTTGAACTTCTCTCGCCATATTTGTGCATTATGTGCGTTAATCAATGTTCATACATGAATAAAAGCTTAAATTAAATCTGTTCATCATATAAAGCAATCGTGTCTCTTCAGAAGACTTGGATTAAACTGCTCGATTCATGTGGACTACTTTTACCATGTCTTTATGAACTTGTTGAAACATGAAGGTTTTGGGGCAATGGACAGAAATCTGGTTCATTAAAAATATCTTTCTTTGTGTTTTGAAGATTAATTTAAGTCTTATGGGTTTGGAACGGCATGATGGTGAGCAACTGATGAAGAAAATTTCATTTTTGAGGGAACTAATCCTTTAAGTAAGTAAAGGAGGTCAAATTTGATTTCATGCTGACTTAAACCTTGGGTTACATGCAGGTGGACTGTACCTGTGAGTGTACTGTAAATCATGTTAGCTAAATAACTACTTGCTTCAAAAGGAATTTTCTACAGTTATTTGGATAGATCTGTTGTCTTATCACAAAACAACAGAAAATAATCTAAAAAAAAACCTCCAGTGTTTGTGTAGGCACCACATAGCATCCCCTACTGAACCAGTGACACAAGTATCAATCCTGAGCACCTCTCTCTGCACTCGTCTCCCTTAACAACCTCCCTCAAGTGTAACCATTCAGCCTTCTCCAGCACAGGGAGGGGGAACATGGGACTGAACCCTGAAAAAGCTGATCAAAGCCTCAAGCAGGCCCCGCCGTTAACCAGTTTTGGGGGATGCAGGCCCTTTGTGCGGTGCTGTTGACTTCTGCCACTGGGCTGGTGGAGGGGACAAAGAGAGCGGAAGAGAGGCCAGCAGTCAGATTAACACAGCCATACATAACAATGGAGCCCGAGTGTGGGCGACCCCATGTACCTTTGTGTGTGAGGGTGTACGCTTAAGTGAAGGAGAGAGGGAAGGGAGAAGTTGCTCATGTTCAACCCTAATTTTGGTTCTTACTGCAGGGCTCAACAATATAGATAGTCTGATGGCACAGGATCAGTGTTAGTGTTTTGGGACAGCTCACAGAACGATCACTTGACCTATTTGGCTAACATGCACTACTGTTCAAATGGTTCATTCTTTTATTCATTAAGCATTAATTTGATCAATACTGACTGTTACATTGTTACCAAAAATACCCATTTAAAAAAAAAAATTATTTCAACCAATCCTGAAAGTCATAGTTTCTACAAAAAAATATTAGGCAGCAAAACTGTTTTTAACATGAATGAATGAAATAATTTTTTTGATCTCCAAATCAGCATATTAGAATTATTTCTGAAGGATCATGTGACATTAAAGACTGGAGTAATGATGCTGAAAATTCAGCTTTACAGTCACAGGAATAAAATACATTACATTATTAAACTGTCATAATATTTCACAATATTACTGTTTTTACTGTATTTTTGATCAAACAAATTACAAAAACTTCTTACAAAAACAATACCAACCCCAATACCAACTTTTGAACAATGTAGATGGGGTTTTATCAAAATTCTGAAAATGACTGAAGTATGACACAAATCAATAATATTTTACAAACTATGCAATACTTTTTTTGTCTGTATGAATTCATAGCATTTAGAGCAAGTTTAAAAAACAGCCTAAATTTTTGTGGTAGGACCAGTCAAAATGTTGGGCAGGGCAGAAAAAACCCTGATCTACTGGCCTGTGCGGGACAGCCAATAAATAAAATTAAAAAATAAATAAAAATACTTGTTTAGCCTTGTATTGACTAAATCGGTGATTCCCAAAATCAAAAAGAGTCCGTTGTCTCTGTCTTGTCAATAGTGAAGCGATATATAAAGTACAAAGCTTTCACAGAACTTTATGTTGGCCACCACAGCAAATCCACATGACCGACTTGAACCTGCTGTGAAATTTGTGTGGGGAAATATTTCGGCCCATGCGAAATTCCTGAATGTGTGGATTTTGCTCGGAAATGTAACAGCACGTATGGTCTGTATTTAATACTTTAAAAAAATCTATGCATAGTCACATTTCTGCTTTTTTTTTGTCTTTTCCATATAACCCTCCTTAAAGACTACCACAGCATTATTTAAGTGACTTTTTCCCACACTGGTTTAATCTATTTCAGATAAACCCGCCTCTAAATGGCACGCAAAACGAACTGTGGCTGGTTGCTTTCTCTCCCTGTCTAAGTGGGCGTTCCTTGGCCAGAATAAGCAGCAATGTGGACCAGACCTTTTGCCATTTAGTCAAAGGTCTGGCTACGCGAGACTGGCGATAGAGAGAAAGGTAGATGCCCCACAGAAGGGCAGACATGGGGGGTCAGTGGCCCTCACAGACCCCCTGACAAATACTTGACATGGACCACAGAGCAAATGCATTACGTCCCTATTCACCCTGCCTGGAGCAAACCTTAATCCAATCAAAGAGTGATCAAACACAAACACACACACACACACACACACACACACACACACACACACACACACACACACACACACACACACACACACACACACACACACACACACAAACACACACACACACAGCGTCCGCGGCTGCTTGACCAAAGGCATGTCTTTCTCTCTTCCTGGCCTACCATTCTCCTGTTCCTCCACTTCCTTCATCAGCTAAATAATCTCCTTGCTCATTCTCATTTCCTGTCAGAAGCCATCCCTCCAAAACGCTTTCATACCTTCTGCGCAGCCCTTTTTAGCCATTTTTATGGAAATGATAGTAGAGAGAGAACAGGAAATGAATGGGGGAATGAGAATAAGAAATGTTGCGAGCTGGATTCAAACACGCATAACCCACAGAAGCACCATCCACTAAGCCACAACTCCATCCTCTATGTTCCTTCATGGCTTTCTTTATTCAACAACGTTGCCTTTGTAACAGAAGTGCCTGATTTACATCCACACGGGCAATTAAACTCTACTTGACAGAGGAGACGGAAAGGCAGAATTCAAATGAGTGGTGCAGTGAAATGCATCATGGCCTGTGAACAGACCACAGTGAGTTAGGTGAGCAGTGGTGAATGTGAGTGTGAAAACCAAACAGTGTGTAACAACGCCACACTTCAAAGACAAAATACCACACAAGGGTACCTCACTACAAGAGACTGGAGATACGCGTGCTTACAAACATACACGCTAGCGTTTCACACTCGACTTAATTCAAGCATCCGGCTGGATCACAGACAGACCATGTTGGAAGAGAGGACCAGGACATGAAATCAAGCAGAAAGAGACAGACATGTTGAGACCGAGATGAAATGAGAGAGATAGAGAGAGAGATCTCCCTCTCGGTCAATACATCATGTACAGGTCGATTATGGATTACAATGGCACATTTCATTTCATTTCATGCTCAGTCTTCATGTTTGCAGCAGTGCTGTGGAGCCCTGCGACATGGATTACACTGATATCTCTATTGCACACATACACACAACTTTAGCACCAAAAACCACCTGAATATGAACACATAATCAGTTTCATTGCGTTGTCTGTTGCTGCCATCATTGTTTTTAAAAGGAATAGTTCACCCAAATCTTAATTCTGTCATTTACTCAGTCTCATGTCATTTCAAACTTTGTTATGCAGCGATTTTATTAGAGAAACACAAAAGTAGAATACAGGTCCTTCTCAAAAAATTAGCATATTGTGATAAAGTTCATTATTTTCCATAATGTAATGATAAAAATTAAACTTTCATATATTTTAGATTCATTGCACACCAACTGAAGTATTTCAGGTGTTTTATTGTTTTAATACTGATGATTTTGGCATACAGCTCATGAAAACCCCAAATTCCTGTCTCAAAAAATTAGCATATCATGAAAAGGTTCTCTAAACAAGCTATTAACCTTATCATCTGAATCAACTAATTAACTCTAAACACCTGCAAAAGATTCCTGAGGCTTTTAAAAACTCCCAGCCTGTTTCATTACTCAAAACCGCAATCATGGGTAAGACTGCCGACCTGACTGCTGTCCAGAAGGCCATCATTGACACCCTCAAGCAAGAGGGTAAGACACAGAAAGAAATTTCTGAACAAATAGGCTGTTCCCAGAGTGCTGTATCAAGGCACCTCAGTGGGAAGTCTGTGGGAAGGAAAAAGTGTGGCAAAAAACGCTGCACAACGAGAAGAGGTGACCGGACCCTGAGGAAGATTGTGGAGAAGGACCAATTCCAGACCTTGGGGGACCTGCGGAAGCAGTGGACTGAGTCTGGAGTAGAAACATCCAGTGCCACCGTGCACAGGCGTGTGCAGGAAATGGGCTACAGGTGCCGCATTCCCCAGGTCAAACCACTTTTGAACCAGAAACAGCGGCAGAAGCGCCTGACCTGGGCTACAGAGAAGCAGCACTGGACTGTTGCTCAGTGGTTGCATGTCATTCGGAAATCAAGGTGCCAGAGTCTGGAGAAAGACTGGGGAGAAGGAAATGCCAAAATGCCTGAAGTCCAGTGTCAAGTACCCAAAGTCAGTGATGGTCTGGTGTGCCATGTCAGCTGCTGGTGTTGCTCCACTGTGTTTTATCAAGGGCAGGGTCAATGCAGCTAGCTATCAGGAGATTTTGGAGCACTTCATGCTTCCATCTGCTGAAAAGCTTTATGGAGATGAAGATTTCATTTTTCAGCCCAACCTGGCACCTGCTCACAGTGCCAAAACCACTGGTAAATGGTTTACTGACCATGGTATTACTGTGCTCAATTGGCCTGCCAACTCTCCTGACCTGAACCCCATAGAGAATCTGTGGGATATTGTGAAGAGAAAGTTAAGAGACGCAAGACCCAACACTCTGGATGAGCTTAAGGCCGCTCTCGAAGCATCCTGGGCCTCCATAAGGCCTAAGCAGTGCCACAGGCTGATTGCCTCCATGCCATGCCGCATTCCCGACGAAGTATTGAGTGCAAAACTAAACATAATTATTTGAAGGTTGACTCTTTTTTTGTATTAAAAACACTTCTTTTATTGGTCAGATGAAATATGATGGTTTTTTTTAGACAGGAATTTTGGGTTTTCATGAGCTGTATGCCAAAATCATCAGTATTAAAACAATAAAGCACCTGAAATATTTCTCTTGGTGTGCAATGAATCTAAAATATATGAAAGTTAAATTTTTATCATTACATTATGGATAATAATGAACTTTATCACAATATGCTAATTTTTTGAGAAGGACCTGTATATTTAAGAATCATTACGCAATCCTTGCCATAGAGGAACCTTTCATAGTGATGAAGAGCTTTCAAAAAAAGACTGTGAAAGAACTAAAAAATAAAAGTATTTTTTTGCCATAAATAGGGGCTTGCGCACCAGAGGAACCTTTTCATAGTTCCTAGAATAGTTCCTAGAACTATTGGCGGAAGTACCCGCTTTTTGACCTAGGAACGATTTTAGTTCTAGGAACTCCTTTTAGTTCCGCAAAGAAGCTTTACGTTGGGAAAAAAGGTTCTTTATAGTGGAAAAAGTTTTTCATATTATGTAAATCTTCTTCACACTATGAAAACATTGGGTCTCATGCATACATACGCACAAATTTGTGCGTGAAATCTGCGTATGAACGTTTTCACGAACAAATCATGATACACTAAAAACGTTCTTACTAAAATGTATTCTAAATATACGAAAAATGTAGGAACAACTGAAACCACACGTACACAAAAATCACGTTCTCTGTGCAGCCTTATAACCGTGTTAAGAAGTTATTTTTCATCTTACCACGGCTATAATTATATTATAATATAACTATATAAAATTATACAATAAAATGAATAAAATAATTTAATTTCATCATATACAGTGAAAGACAGAAAAGCTGCGTTATAGCTTCAGCTGCAAGGTTTTTATGACTTTACAACTTCATTATATATAAATTTGGGTTTGCGTTTGCTTAGATCTTGTTTTTAGTTTTTCAGACAAACCATCACTACAAACAGTCAGGCCTGGCAGCAGAGGCCCTGAGGGCCCATGGACATCCCTGTGCCCCCACCAAACCACAATTTCAACCGATTAGGACAGTAAGGATACCCCCAAGTCTGCCAAACAATCTGACTATCAGGTCATATTACACTAACTCTGTAGGTACAAAATGACACTGGGGCATGTGGCCAAATCGGTGCCCCTACCAACCATTCGGCAGGGCACACAGTACGTGCTGCCACGCTCCTGGCATTCCTGACTTCTCATTTAAAGGGGGAGGTGGGGCAGGTGGCCAAACCTGTCTGTCAATGTGCCGTTGCCTCTTGCAACCCAGAGGGGGCCCAATTACTGCCCAGCGGGGCGCGGTGTGGCAACAGCATGGCAACCACACGGCAACCATACGCTCCAATCAGAGTGGCAGACGGGTAAGTGACAGGAGATAAGGTAAGAGTCACATGGGATTGAGAAAAGCACACGCACACACTCAACATGACTCTTTGTACTTGGTAATCTAATGTCAAGTTAATGAAAAAACAAAAACAAAGCCTTCAACCATTAAAAAAAAAAAAGTTCATCCAGTTCACCAAATTTAATTGTGCCATTATTTACTCACCCTCATGTCGTTCCAAACTCATATTTTCCTCAACGGAACATAAAAAGAAAAATTCTGAAGAATGCTGAAGCTGCTCTTTTTACAACAGTGACCAGAGGCTTGCCAAACTCCAAAATGGACTAAAACAGAAATCTTAACATATATTTTCCCAACTTAACTATATTCCACATCATAGCTCTCAAATCTCATTCACGTTACTAATAACACAATATTTTCTGTGAATAAAAATAAGTTTTTCCCTGTTTTGGTCTATTCCTAACACAACGAAATCAGCTTCAGAAACTTATACTGAACTTTGTGTTTTTAATTTGATTTATTTATTATTATAATCAAAATCATTAAGAGTAAAAGTTTAATAAGTTAATGTGGTATAATAAGTATAATAAGGTTTGTGATGATTTTGTTTAATGTTTAGAAGCTTGATAGCCTCTGGTAACTGTAAACTGTAAAACCTTTTCATCAGGAACAGCTTAAATTGGGGGGGGGGGGAGGAAGCTATTCATCATGAACATGCAAACAAAAGTTTACAGAGGCCATCAAGCTTCTAAATATTACACAAAATCACCACAAACTTTATGATACTTATTATACCACACAAACATATTATAATTATTTTAAAAGGCAAGAAAATGCACACCTTGGATTATCTTATTTATAGGTGGTTATGCATAATAATTAGTTGGACGCGTTATAAATGTTAGACCTGGTGTTGGTTAGACATTTGTTTTGTTTCTGTTTTATTTTTTTATTTTACATTCACAGATGGTTGTAATGTTTAATATATGCTAAGTGTGTTGTTTTTGGACCCTGATGTGTTGTTGAGAGTATTTTAAATGTTTTTGTTTGTGAATAAATAATGTATGTTTTTAAGTGTTGTGTGGACCCCAGGAAGACTAGCGGTGCTCCTGGACATAGAATTGTTATGCACTCTAAACTACAAGATTTTTAATGCCAGTTTTATATATCAGTACATTAAATGTGTATGAACTCTTAATTTAACATTCATTTTCAAGATTAAATCATATCTGAATCCAATAAAAGGCATGTAAAAATGAACATAACAAATAATGATGCAAATCACAAATACTTGATGTAACGTGCACTGGCAGTCTGACTGCACTCGTACTGATAGAAACAGCTTGTGCGCACACGCATGCTCTCAGTCTCGCTCAGTCACTCGTCACAGCGCTAGTCTGTGACAAACCTGCTTTAAAAGCCCACCAGAGAAATATGTCTACAGCTTGCCCTGTCATACAAATGATAACAGGGCTGAGAAACTATGCTTAGTTATTAGGGATTGTCTCATGTTACTCAAACCTGAATAAAATCCTAAAGAGGGCAAACAAGTTATAAATACTACTGTTTTGCCACTACAGCAGTTTTGGAGCGGTTATTGGATGTATCACTCATTTTTGAAAGTGTGTGAGATGCTGAACTTGTCATTACTTGTTTTCTAGTGTCACAATGTTCTATATATATATTCCAAGACATGTTTTTTCAAATGTAAATTGTCTGCAATTTTACAGTGTGGTGCATTTTCCTGGAGCAAATGGTTTGATGTTTGTAAAAGCATGGTAAAAAAAAAAGAATATTCGGATCACAATCGGCTGACTTATGCTTTAAAATATTGGCTAGCTTCTCAAAATAGCATTATCAGCCTTAAATGTCTTGATCAGTGCACCACTATATGTTCTGTATGAATGTATCCTATATCCAAAAGACTCTCCCTGTAGAGTCTTCACAGCTTGCAGTGTTTTAAAGAACGTTTTTAATTGATATTGACCCTGGAAACATGCCCATCACAAACACAACAAGCAGACTTAATATTCCAAACCTTCAGTTCTCCATTCGAATCCACATACGCACAAACACACGAGAAGGAAAAATGAAATAGTTAATAAAACCACTAGCTTGCGACTTCAATTTCATTCTGATGAAAATTCTCCTCTGGGAGTGTTTTTCTATCAAGCTGAGGGGCAGATCGACTTTTCATGATTGTTATTATATGAAAAGAGATAAACACCATCATTAATCGGCTACATTCCCTTTCCCTTATCGCTGTGATAGAAGGAGAGGAGGGCCCTTTCTTCCTCCCATCCAACCCACACTGTAATTAGGCCTCCCTTTCATTCACTCACTCACTAAAACGTGAACGCGCACACACAGACACACACAAGGGATGCGGGAGACAGCCGTGTTCAGCAAATTAAAAATTTGTCATTAAGTGGAATTTACCATAATGCTGTTTTATCTTCCAGCGGTTGGGTGGGGGTGCTGATGAAGTGTGTGTGTGTGTTTGTGTGTATGTTATGGGTCTGGGGTGTTAGGGGGTGTGTGGGCAGTGGGGCTTCTGTAAATTGAAAAAGCAGAATAATCCTGCCCTTTCTATCATCCTCTTCAGTCTCACACACACACACACACACACACACACACACACACACCAAATCCATAGCCATTGGGGTAATTAAATAATAGCGCTTTAAGATTCAATTTTTTTTTTCTTCTGCCTGTAGCCAGCATTGGACTTCAGGAAAGGTGGAAACAATATAGGATGGGTATAAAACAGGTGGGAACCAAAGACACACACACACACACACGCACACGCACATTAAATATAGCTACACAAATTAGATTAGGAAACATAAAGCTGCCATTATTAAAAATGATATCTCTCAGACTGGAATTATAATGAAAGACAATAGGAATTATTTCTACTGTTCCCCAAAGAGACCCGAGGAAAAGTCCACGGGTGTGTGTGTGTGTGTGTGTGTGTGTGTGTGTGTGTGTGTGTGTGTGTGTGTGTGTGTGTGTGTGGGGGATATGGGAGGACTGCACTGTTCAGCTCGGACAACCTAGTATAAAATATGAGTTTGGGTGGGGTTCAGTTACACCAGATTGACGGCAGGCAGCACGTGTAAAAATGCCCGTTGCATTGAAACAAACACTACAAATGTGGCGTTAAAAATATAAATCCCCTGTTGGTAAACAGGAAGCAAAAATAGGAAAAATTACATTTAGTTTCCTACAAAGCTACAGAGCAGACGACTAGTCTATGGAGGAACTGAATTAAACTAAGTGATGATAAAACAATATGGCGAGATACTCCCCTTAAAAATCTGTGCCATAATTCCAGAATAGTATCCACAATTTATTTGTAGTAAGACTATAATAGCCACAGGTGTATTTAAAAAAAAATGACAAATTCAACTTGAAACTTAACCAAACAAAATCCACTTAGAAATGAAAGTCTATGGAGAAACATTGTTTGCCCATTAGACTTGCACTGTAAGTGCGTGATTGTCTACATACTCTTGTTTATTTGTTTAGTTTTTTTATTATTGTAATTGTTTGATTTTTGGTATTTTCTGTGCATTGACTGCAGAACATTAAATTGATCAAATATGTAAATATTATTTTAAAAACAATACTGTTTTTATTATGAGAAATAGTGGGTTAAACTGTCAAAAAAGTAGATTCTTTCAGTTACCTAACATATTTAGTATGAATTAGTGTGAACATATCTGTCGAAATACCATTATTTAGTGTTACTGTAATAAAACCAAGCCAAATTCAAAAAGGTGATTTCAGTTTCATTACTATAGCTAAGCGTTACTAATGAACGCAGACTGAGACGATATGTCTAATTTTTAAACAGTCATATTAAATTCCATCAAACAAAAAGATTTAAAAACAGGCTGAGAGATGTCAGGCGCAGAGGCGAAGGGAAGGGGAAAGACAGATGGTGGGGCTATGGCTGGGTGAAAGAGGGGTAAAGGGGGGGCCAAAGGAAGCGACAGAAAGAGAGAGAAGGTGTAACGAGAGGGTTTGCCTGTCCATCTTCACCTCACTCTCTTCCCCAGGGCATTCCTCCCTTTCCTTCTTGCTCATTCTCCCGCTCGTAATTCTCATTTATCGGGTCTTCCCTTGCTATTCCGAGCTCTTGTTTATTCATTCTGTTGGTTCGCCCATTTCAGCTGGAATAGTCTGCTCCGTTACAGTCCGACTATGCAGATTAACAAGAGGCTTTTGTTTGAAGTTGTGTTTATTTAGCATCATTAAATGTTCAGTTAAATTTCACAGTATATACATCAATTTACAATGATGATTAATGCATTTTTAAATTGAAAGGATAGAATGGTTTGCATAAGATGACAGACTGAGCTGGATTTACTCCTCAGAAACCACCCATCCATCCATCTCTCTCACTCTAGTCATCCCTCCATCTGACTTTGTTTTTCTCAGCCTTTGACAGGTAATAACATCCAAAAGAGAACCCAACTGACAAGCCCATTTGAATGTGCGTTTAATATGATAACGATAGACTGGGTCACGTCCTCAGACCTTACCTGACAAGGCATCCTGTTCTCAGACCTCCGGTGGAAACTCTACCCAAGTCTTTGAATTATGAAGTTTCTGAATATAAAAAGGTGATGAAGCCTCAGGGTGGGCCTCGTTTTTTTTTTTTACTTTAACATTTAATATACAGTGGGTCATCCATCAAATACTCAAATTAATCTTGAATTAATTTAAATGGTTACTACAGTTTCTTAACAGGGTATAGAATAGAAATTGCCCCTTTAAATACCTAGGGCTCTATGAAATTTTTCTGGAATCTGTTTTAAGGATTTAATTGAATTTGAATCATCAAAAAGCATGTATAATAAATTTAATTATTAAAAATTTAGCAATTTATTAAAGTTTTATCAACAATAGGCCCTATAAAAAAAAAATTCACAAGTTTAGTTTTAATTTTTATATATTTAGGGTGTTCACACTTCTAGTTCGGTCCAATTAGTGTTCAGATTTGCATTTTTATCACCGAACCTAAAGGCATAGGGATACATTCACCACCTGATTGGTCAGCTTTTACGGCGTATTGCCTATTTTGAGATGGAATTTACCGAACATCTAAAACAATGCCGTGTGCTTGGATAAATGTGCTCGTGGTATGTGCATAGCCTGCATATGATGGTATATTGACTAGCTGAGAACTCGTGAAGAGCTTATAAAATGTGTAAAGGAGTCAAAACAACGGCAGGAATCCCTCTATCACACACACAAACAATCTGCTGCGAGAAGACGCGGTTCTGGCAAACCTCTGTACCGAACTGTGATGGGCAACATGAACATCATGACAACTAGATGAGGAAAAAAAAGATATGCGTGAGCATTCTGTCCTTTTTAGGTTCTCAACTTCCTGTTTTTGGTCTGATTACATGTATTTGGTTCGTGTTCCGTTCCTATATCATTCAAAATGCACAAGAGTTCATTTGGATGTGGACCGAGACCCAAAATTTTCAGTGGTCTTGGTCCGCTTGTTTGGTGCGCACCAGGGTTCGGATGGCAGCGTTCACACTTATTCAAATGAACCACACTAAGGGTGTGTTCACAGTTGGCATGTTTGGTTTGATTAAAACGAGCCCTGGTTCGGTTGCTCTGTTAGTGCGGTTCATTTGAATAAGTGTGAATGCTGCCATCCGAACCCTGGTGCACAAGGTTTCCTGCCGATGTTTTGACTCCTTTACACATTTTGAAGCTCTTCACGAGTTCTCAACTAGTCAAAATGCCATCATACGCAGGCTATGCACATACAACGAGCACATTAATCCCAGCACACAGCATTGTTTTATATGTTCGGTAAGTTCTTTCTCTAAATAGGCAATTCGTCATAAAAGCCGACCAATCAGGTTGTGAGCATATCTCTATGCCTTTAAGTTCTGTCTCTTTTGGTTCAGTGATAAAAATGCCTAACAGTTGATGTTGTTTTTGGTCAGGAAAAAGGGAACCAAGCAAATCAAACTACAAGTGTGTTAAGATTGAATACAAATTGACCATCAAAAACTGTGGAAACCTAATAAATGCATAAAATCCGTAATCAAATGAAACTCCTTTACAATAAGCAAGTACATTTAACCACTGACACAGTCTCGCAAACAGCCCCACGCACAAGCTCATGTGAGCATTTGAAATTGAAAGCAGCCTTCTGTTGTTGAGTTTCATATTTTAATATATAAAATTCAGCTGCATTCCTAAGGACATAAATGAGGCCTTCGTAGAGCATTTATAAGGAAAATACTCGCACACTAAAAGCATAACATATCAAGCAAAGCGCGCCTTTCTCACTGTGCATATCCTTTGCAATTAAGCCCACTAATGTCCTTGTACTTCGCTTCAAACTTTCCGAACTTTATGAAATATTATTTTATAGAAGGTTTGATTGGTGTGAGGAATTGGATGCAAGCAGAATATGGTTGTTTCTAAAGCGCACACAGCGTCAACGCGCAACTGTGGTTAAAAACTCAGCTCAAAATCAAATCTGAAATTCTCAAACGATACAGAATTGTTGGGAAAAAAAAATCACGATGCATTGATTTTTTTCTCACGTGATGTTGCTGAATTATTGTTTGCATGCGTTTTTATGCATTGTGGTTTAAAAACAGGTGATTTTAAGACAACTCATTTCAGTACATGAAGCCGCTGCTCACATCGCCCGAGAACTAAACCCAGTGCTTTCTGTCACCTAATTGAGCTTGATTGGTTAAATACACATAGCCTACATATGTGTCAAAGTGACCATGTATTTGCAAGTAAACACGGTAATTTATGTCTTAAGTCAATGTAAAGAGTTGAGAAAGAAAACGCATGAGTATAATGGATCCGTGCAGTCGGTCTTAAAGTGACAGCTGTCGTTATTAATGTTAATCAAACAACAATAAAAGAGAAAATATCTCTCAGCTCTTGACAGAATCACTTTTGTAACTTTAATAAGAATAAATGTTTATTCAATTTATACAGTAGACTATGCATTTTTTAAGAATTTGATTATACAACTTATGTAACATTTCTTATTTCTAGTGCATTAATGTTCAAGTGGGTCTATTTCATTTTTGTATGTTATATTGTAGTTTGTTTTCTTTGCTCTTTCTTTATCACTGTTTACTTGTCTTCAATAAGCTTGAGAGTTTTTTAAGCTAGTATTAGTTTTTTAATTGATATTGAAAACGGTGCTAAGAATAATGAAATTCCAATGGTATTAAAAATGTATAAAATAAAACTGCACTTATTAAAAGCAAAAAGAACTACATTGTGATATATATTGTTATCGTGAACTAAAATGACTTGTATCGTGATATAAGATTTTGGAGATAATATTGGACAAAAAGAGATATCTCTTTTTGCAGATTAAAAATTGCATGATATTCCATGTTATACAGTCTCTATCACATCGTTTGCATGCTTTTTTAAGCATTGCAGCTTAAAAACAGGTGATTTTTAAACCACAATAATAGATTTGTATTAATCTTAGATTTTTTATTATTATTATTTTTAATTTTATGTTCTATTCTACCATGCAAGCCTGGCATTTCCATTTGCAAATGCTCATTTCTTCAAATAGCATATATCTCACTCATGAAGAAAAAACGAATGCGTTTGTGTGCATTTTTGTTTACAAAGTGAGTACTATAAAATTTGTCACTGACAGAGGAAGCTTTACCAAGTAGAGTGAATATATAACCCTAAAGTGCCCTTGCACCATACATCAGAAAATCCAATTACACCCAAAGGCATCTGCAAATTGAATTGAACGTATTTATATGAACAACAGGAGGTTTCTTTAATACACCTTAACGATTGCCTAATGCCATCACTAATACCTCTCTATTTGAATGTAGTCACTTAAGGAAAAGCCTTTATGGGAAAAATCTATTAAATATGCCATCAAAGAGTACCGGTGGTTTAGCCTCAAAAGGATTACATTCTGGACCCCTCTCTTTCTCTCTCTCACTCTCTCTCGCTTTGGTGCATGACAGAGACAGAGAGGGAAAGAAGCGGAAAATAAAAATATATAGAGAAAGAAAGATTTTTAGATTAGGCCTAATGCTGAATAAATATGGAGAGATTTGCGGAGGAAAGTCAGTCACGCTCAGTACCTCGTAAACACTCTCCATTTCTCCTTCTGCTGGTCCACCGGGCCACTAAGCTGGTCAGCAGCGGCAACCCAATTACTATTGATCACCGCACTTCAGGAAAACGAGAGAGAGGAAGAGTGCAAGGGGAGAAAGGAGATAGACAGATAGACAGCAAAATCTATTCAAAAGTGAGCATCACTTTGCCCTACTCACTCTGGAGGGCGCAGGGCATTACTGTGTGCTCATTTGGTGCACCCTAAACGAAGACGTTCGGCACTGCGACATGATTTTGAATCGGAATGTTACTTTGACAGCAGCGAAATTCATGTACAGCTTTTAGAGGTATAGTTTTTATATAGTGAAAGTCAATGGGGCCCAAAACGTGAGAAATCCGTACAGCTTTGGAATTATGTGAGGGGGAATAAATGTTGACATCATTTTCATCTATGGATTAGCAATCCTTTTAATATTTAGCTTTTGGGTAAAATATGTCAAAACATTTCCTTTGATACTCCTGAGCAATTCAGAGTTTTAAAATATATGATAAAGTCTTAATTACCACAGGTATTCAAGCATATTTATCTTTTCTGTGCTGGTGTATTTTCTTTTGTAAAAGTTTGGGGGGTATATAAAAACGGGTGCATCCCATTTGTTAATAGCCAATAGGAATTAGTAATAGCCAATTAGGAACATGAATCATGACTTGCTACTTGCTAATTAGAGGCAGGTGGTATTATTCTCATTTTATTACGCGGCACTGTGGAATATTTGATTCTGATTGGTCAATCGCGCCATCCAGCAGTATATTATTCCTGGATAACAACCGCTGAAAACAAGTAACAGGTTACTGAAGTCAGCAGAGCTATACGCTTGCTAGGAACGTTTTTTCTTCGTGGAAGTTTTGCATTTGGTGAGCTAATAAAATATTAAAACCCAGTCAAATCAATATTTTATGTACAGTTATTTAATTATGTCAGTATCGTGGACTCACTCTCTCTTGCTTTGTTCAAACGCAGCTGCTGCCATTTTGCGACTATTGTTTTGAACACTGTTGGATTATAAGATAACAAACTGGTACGATTTTAAAACAGTTTCATCTCAGATCAATATCTCCTATCCCCATTATTATTTATGTGGCGAAATGCTGGGTAATAATTGGTATGACTGTACCGTATCTCTTAAATGTCCATCTAGTTTGAACTTGCCGCGCTAGCAACGGCTTTCTCTGCGGAAGCTTTGCATTTAAAGAGCTAATACAATATTTCGACTCAGATCAAAATTTCATGTGTAATTATTTTCTTATGTAGTAGCATGCAGCCATGTAATAAGCGGGATAATGTACATCCAGCCGGCTGTTATTGCAGAATAAACCCCTTCAGGCTGATGCAATTCCCCTACGCTTAATTCGGGATCCCAATAACAACCAGCTGGATGTACATTATCCCTTACCTATAGAGAAACTGATTGGATAAAATATATAGTGCACAGGATGAGTCATCACAATTTCTAATCTGGTTTTCACAAAAACGTTTAAATGTGTACATCTGCTAAAAGTTAACTAGCCTGCTAAACTTACTCTACGTCCTCAAGGCTAAAAGACATTCACTATCTAAAAAAAAATACTCATTTTTGTTTAAAAAGTGACTACAACTAAATTTGAATGATGTTCACCGGCGTGAGTGCTGCTGGGCAATAAGGTTGTCCAATAGGCAGACAAGTTGAAATCCCTCACCTTAAGCAACCTGCCACTCGCATGAAATGTTTCCAGAAATTAGCAAATGACAATGATCGAATGATCCAAACAATTCCCGATGGACAAAAATCCATTTAAGAAGTTGTTTCAATCACATATGCGTCACAATAGGAAAGAAAAGACAATTCCCGTTTCATGACGACTTTAACATCTGATCTGTTAAATTATCATGGGGCTATTGACTATTGATAGGGGCTATTGGGCTATCATGGGGCTATTGGCTATTGTTCTATAAAAGAACTAAAGAAATTGCATATCTATCAGCGTACATGGAGCTGCGATGCTTCTTTCATAATGTCCTGTCATAAAAATGGCAAAATAAATAAAGCATACAAACAACATGCCGCTTTGAAAAAGTATTATTCTTCACTCAGCCTAAACATTTCTTTTGTTTTCAACAACATTCCTGCTGGTATAGCTATTATTTACTCTAAGAAATGTTTAGGCTTCATCTTATATAATATTATAATAAAAATCCCTGCTTATGTGATAATGAGGATGATAGCTAGCAAAAACATTATTGGATGTTAGTGGAAAGATAAACCACCAATATATCTTGCGTATGCAGCAATCGCAGTGACAGTAAATCGGAGAACTTGAAGAAGTGGAATGATATAAGAGAAATGGCTTCCCGACAGTCGCCGGATGAACATATCGGCCTCATTCTGCCAATGAAGACAAAATCTACACTGCCAGGTTCTCAGCTCCACTGTCATCTATCACAGCTAAACCAACTGTATGCTTGAGCTGTATTAGATAGCAGACGAAACTCAAAGCTTTACATCTCCATGTCATTACGAGTTATAACTAGAAATTTTGAAGGATGAAAGGATGAAAGCGGGGTTTCATTATTTCTGCATTATTTTATACGTTTTATCATCGTATGAAATACATAAATCTGAGGACAGAAGGGTTCCGAAGCCTTCAATGAATAACAACAATAAAACATCTTAAAACATTAGATAAGCATTTGTGTGGTTCAAAAACAATGTCACCTACAAAGCAGTAAAGTATCCTATAATTTCACAGAAACCAAAAATTTGTTTAAGAAAGACGTTATTCTTATGAGCATATCAAACCAAACACCAACCTTCAGTCAAGAAAAGTAGATAATAAATTAAAATAATGAGACTAGAACCACTGTGAAAAGGCAAAATGCAAGGTCTCACATTGAACATTTTATTAAAAAAAAATCTAAACAAATAAATGTTAAAAAATAACATTAACCATGGTTACTATTGTAATATGGAGCAAAATTATGAATTTACAATAGTCTTATTACAAATACCAGTTATAATGCAAGAATTATGGCAAATATAGTTTCTTAAGGTAGAGTTAATACCTTATAATAAAAATACAAAAAAATAAAATATTGAATAAATAATATATATATTTTTTTTTTTAAATAATTTAAAAAGGATAAAAAATATTAACAATCTTAAAAAGTGGCATTAAAAAATTACCAATATATAAAAAAAATATATATAATAATAATTATATATATATATATATATATATATTGTATATATAATAATAATTATTCATGTAATTGTATATGTATAAATACAACTTAAGAAAACTTAAACTATAACAATGGTAATATGAAGCAATGAATTTACCTGTACTTACTAATCTTAGAACAAATACAAGTTAACTAAGTAGTTACGATGCAAGAAGTGGGGTAAATATGGTTTATTAA
This sequence comes from Meda fulgida, assembly GCA_030578275.1. NCBI lineage: Eukaryota > Metazoa > Chordata > Actinopteri > Cypriniformes > Leuciscidae > Meda > Meda fulgida. The sequence continues at coordinate 13,684,092 of CM060616.1, forward strand.
GGAGCATTAATAACTGACTATGTTTTAGGTTCTTTCTTTCTGCCTCACAGCAACCGTTACCATACTGGAGAAGTAAAGCAGTCATGAAGTTCTTTTTGATGTCACGAGTTTGGTTTAACAGTTGGCACAACAAAACTTTTGCTGCACATTGGCACACTTTCACTCTCTCCTCACACATACACGATTGAGAGCAACTCCCTTAATATGCAAAAGAGACCCTAATAATAGTGAGGTGGCGTTTTCCGGAAGGTCCCTAAGGGAGTTGAGAAGGCTTGAGAGATTAGTAACAGTGAGACACAGACTGACTGGCATACAAATATATACACACACAAATATATACACACGCAAACACCTCAAAGCCCATGAGTGGAGAGATCAGTACGGTCACAGGCAAGAGAAATAACTGAGATAGGGCAATATGACTGTAAAGGTAAAATCTAAATATCATGAATATGACTTTCCAATGATACTTTTTCATAGTTTCAGAACTAAAATCAAGAATTTTTTGGGGTAGATATTTAAGAACTACATCTGAACAAGTGAATGTCAATCATCTACACTAATGCATTTTGAAAGTAATACAGATTACTGTGATCAAATTGACCCAGTTTTTATAGGTAGGTTGCCATCTATATTTTTCTGAATATCTTTAGTAAATAAAGAGAAGTGTGGTAGCTATTTAATTTTACTTTAACGTGTCTTTGTTACAATTTAATTACACACATAAGTACCTAGTAATATTAAGAGGTTTAGTATTAGTTGCTTGTAAATATGCATAAATCACTGTTATTTCTATAGTAAATACATGTAACCTACAAACCTAGGACACACACTTTACTTTAACATTTCTCTATTTTTGTACTTAATATTTCACATAAAATCTGATTTCTCTTGAGAATTGGTTGATAGCAGTTATATAAATGCAGTGACTGTATAGAAGACAAATCTTTTTGTTTTTGTTTTTAAACATTACAATGAGCCATGCTCTAAGCTGTTGTATAACAATATCAGTTTTCTAACCTTTTGAAATACATCCACAAGACCGGCTTAAGGAGGCCACAAGATTCAAAACAGACGCAGAATATTCCCGCTTCATTTTGCACCATGAAATGATATTAATAATCTATAGTTTAATAGTCTACAGTCTAATAAATAACCCATGCAGTCAGGTAATCATCATATTGGCTCAGTTTTAATAAATACCCCTTACCCAAACACCCCACCCAAAGAGACAGAGTGATTTAAAAGTTACAGTTGTGCTGAAAGGGAGAAGAAGAAAAAATTAATCAGGTCTCACTGGGGTGCCTCCGTCCTCGGCTGCTGAGGCAATAATTTGATTTTATATTAAATGACTGCTTAATTATAATGAATTTTATTGGTAATTGCAATTACCTTTCCCCCCTCATTGAAGTTCCCCCCACACCGACACACATCTTATGAGGGCCAGTACCTCAGAATGATAATCAACCTATAAGAGACAAGAGGAAACAATAATATCCACAGGCCAGGAATTTTTAACCATAATATTCTGGCTTGGATTACACTTAAATGAAGTTTAACATATTTTACTCTAAATGTGAATAAATAATACCCTTTATATTCATTCTACGACCCACATAACTCATGTCTGTATTTTTGGATCTTCATTACATTGTTTCAGTGCCAATAGAAGTGGTTTCAAAACCCGCTCTTATGCCCCTCACCTCTGGACACACAAAGCCAAACATGAATTTCTGTGGTCTCAATTCCTCTTCTTAAGAAAAACAAAATATGCATCTTGTTTTTTTGACCACCATCTTGTCATCACGTTTAAATAATTCTCTGAAAAACAAATACACTTGGTGTGTGGAATTATCAACAGAAGCTAGTGGGTGGGGGGACTTTTTCCACTACACTTTGTCTGAAAACAGCCCACACAAATATTCTATATTGAATTTTTTTTTTTGCATCAAACCAAATGAGCACCTGCGAAAACAAACACAGATGTTGGACTTGAGGTTTTCCGGGACAACGCTGCATCTTTGTGTGGTGAAGATAATCACAGAGGAACAGACACGATTTAACCTGCTCTGGGAGAATATTCTCCTAACTAATATAAATATTAATAAACATATTGAGATAACTTCATTTAAGCATTTAGATTCATTGGTGAATACTTAATCTTCATATAACAAAAACAGCTCATTTGTTATAAATGTAATGCATGTATTAAATTTATAAAATTGTATATGTACTTTTTTTTAAGTGTATTGGACTAATGTAGGAAAAAGTAAAGTCTGGAGAGAAAAAAAAAGAAAAAAAAGTTAAGGCTATTCACACAGATTACCATAGTCAAAATACTTCTTCGTTTCATATGTAAAACTCGCAGAAAATGGAGTGAATAATTCCTCCAACAGAACAGCTATGGCGGCTTTAAATGCACAGACCTGCCGCTCTGCACCAATGACAGAAACTATGACAATGGGTACCTCGGCCTTGCCTTCTCTAATCAAACCTGGTGTGTGACCATTTAGTATGAAATTGGGATGGGAGCTTGCCAGCTAACCCCTTTCTCAAAAATACACCCCGCGCCCCGTAACATGATTAAGGATACCTGCTGTCCCATGCAGAGCCCACCCAAAACGCCAGACGTCCAACCAGGAACACACGCAGACCTTTCAAACAGGATTACACTGCCCACACTCATAGCGTAGTTCACCGGCCATTCGTGAAGAAAGAGCTGATGGAAATGCTGTCAGAGAAGCCGGATGTCGAGCCGATGGAAAATTACAATCTCTTGGAAAAGTTTGATGAGATTCTTTCGATTTAAGGCAAAAGTTTAGTGAGTTGTGTTGCCTGCTTTTTTTTCATATAAAGAGAACGTCCTTACGAAAATGGTTCAAATAAGATATGAGACATTTGCAATCATATATATATATATATATATATATACATATATAAAATGTGGAAAAAAATATATAAATAGCTTGCAATGATATAAATCTGACCGTAGGGAAGTAGTGATATTGAAATTTCCCTTGATACAGATAAGCCAATAATTAGTTTTTAATGTTAAGGATGACAACTGATACATTGACAATATTATAGGGTTTGTAAAAATAAATAAATTAAATACTGTATTAAAGCGTATTACATAAAGTATTAAAAGTGAATTTAGGCACTAAATACAGTATGACAGATGGAAAACTATACATTTTTAGATCTGAATAGAAGAAAATATATACTGTTTGAATTAAAAAAAAGTCTTCATAATAAATATGGGACCTCTGGGAGCTTGTTAGACTATCCTTGAAAACAGGTAAATCCAATTATAGTCACTAATCAATGGATTGTAATGATACTTGGCTTTTTTTGTTTGTGTGTGTGCTCGGAAACAGAATTAGATAAACATGCACAATAATGTAAAAATAACAATTATAATGCATACAGTACAAATATGTACAGTGGAAATCATTTTAAAATAATCTCGCGCAAGTTGAAAGGCTTGATGTAGTAGGAAACGAGAGGGAAAATTATATTTAACATTTTGAAAAGCAATTCAATACCAATGTCAATACAAATAAACAAAAACCTTATGATCAAAATTCATACAAATGCATCAATATCTGACAGCATTAAGACGTTTCTCATAAATGCCAATACGGCCCATTTCATAATATTTTGTGACAGTATTTACGTAGTAATTATTCAATATTCCTACAATAAAATCCAACCAATAAATATCTTCTCAAAATATATAGAAAAAAACAGCCTTGAGCTGTGATTTTATGGCGAATCTGTGTGTTTGTGCGAGGACATGGCGTCTGTTCAAACAAACCGTGTGGAGAAATGGGTGTGGTGTTTCAGCTGAAGTAGCACTGCTGTGCCCAGATAAGAGTTGATGCCTATCCCTCACACACACACACACACACATACCTACCTCCGGGTCCACACACTCACAACACACACACACACCACATCACTTGTATTACACAAACTTACACCCAAAAAGCCCTCCAATCTCACACACACAGACCTACAGACACATATCACCTTGCAGCTGCCACGCCTCACACACACACACACACACACACAGCTGCTAGAATCACGCAGCAGCAGTACGCAGTCTTCCCAAATCCTGCAGATAAAACACCTTCACTCTCTATAGCACTCAGCAACAGAAGTTACAACACAACATATACGGTTTCATTTCTCCAGACCGACCGCCACCGCCTCAAGCTAGAGCATTGTGACCCATCCATAATGATGCACTTCTCCTCTTCTATTGACTGCGTATTCAAAACAACCACATTCATATTCACTTACACCTCGCCTTCAAGCCCTTCTCAACACACAAAGCTCAATGTGAAAACAAGCACATAAAACAGAAATATGGGGGAATCTGCACAAAGAAACAAACTGTAAGGTTGCTTATGTGTTTGGAAGGAAACAGTCTAACGAAACCTTGAGTTAAAGAGCACTTATTATACTGAAATTGAATGCAAAATCCATGATTGATTGTGAACATCAAAATCCAAAACAAATGTTAAAAAATGCAAGCATATGCAAAAATGTGCAGTTTTTACATCCATACCACACAATAAGCATCTTTGTTCTAGAAGTCTATTGGCATTTGTATTAATCTCTTTTGCTCTCTCAATGGGAATAATATAAAGATTTGGCTGTAAAAAAATAAAAAAATAAATAAAATAAAAAAATATAATAATAATAATAATGATAATAATAATAATATATATAAATATATTTCCGATATCTGTTTCCTATATATATGGACTGTATATATATATATATATATATATATATAGATAGACACACACATTTTTAAATATATATATATATATATATATATATATATTTAGTTTCTTTTGTATGATTTTTTACAGCCAAGTCTTAGCAGGTATGCATTAAATTGATCAATTTTGACAGTAAATATTTTTACATTGTCATTTCAAATAAACTCTAATGGATGGAAAAATGGAATGAAAAAATTAAAATGGAAAAAATCCTGGGAAAAACATGTTTTCCACAAAAATATTAAGCAGCACAAATGTTTTAACAGTGATTAGCAAAAAGAAATGCTTCTAGAGCACCAAATTAGCATATTAGAATGATTTTGTGAATGATCTCATGAAGGTTCATTAAAATTCAGCTTTTCATCACAGAAATAAACTACATTTTAAACGTCTTAAAATAGAAAAACAGTTATTTCAAATTGTAAAAATATTTCACACGATATTAATGTTTTTCTGTATTTTTGAATAAATAAATGCAGCTTTGGTTGCCAAATGGCTACCAAAACAATTTAGTTTCATTCATTAAAATAAAAATACTTAATTTAACAATGCTTCACAATGGTGCAACATTTACTTGTAGATTATAGCAAAAGTCAAAGTTCAAGGGAAAGGTAACAAATATGATTGACACCTGTCAGTTATACGTGAAAGTCTGGGTGTGGCCTCAGGAAAGAGAGTGAGAGGGAAATATAAGAAAAAAGAAGGAGATCAAGAGAGAACGAGGCGATGACGGCAAGAGTAAACAACACCCAATAGGATACGGTGGGCCACGTTTACCACTTTGAAGATGGCAGTCGAGTCGCAATAGACAGAGTAAGAGAGCCAAAAACAGAAAGATTCACACAAACAGCTACGAACAACTCTGTTGAAGCTGTAATGCCCTTTCTGAAGCCTTGAAGCAAAAACGAGAGGGAGACGGATTGCTAATGTCTTACCTTTGCATATGCCCTGCAGTACATCAAACACACTCAAAGACACTTCTCTTTCAAACACCCATGCATTCAGCTTAAACTAATGCACATCTGCTGCCACTGCTTTAGTCCAACCTAATGACAAAGTTTGGTGTTCACAGGGTGAAAACCCAGACAGAACCAAAAAGGGGAGGGAAAAACACTGAGGGGAAAAAAGATAAAAAGGGGGAAAGGGAAATTAAAAAGGCACAAAGGGGGAAGAAAAAGAAAGTGTGACCACTGAGGAAGGCTCAACAACTCGAATTCAAGTTTAGAGCCCCCCTTAGCTGAGTTTCCCCCTCCTTTTATTTTGGAGGCTCTCATATTTCTTGTCTGTTCCGTTTGAGTGGGATTCAAGGGCCCCCCTCCATCCTAAAGTCAGATAGATTCAGAGACACAACCTGTGTGTGCTGGACTGTAAGGACAAATAGGATATTTTTGGGGATGTTTTTGTCTCATCGTGCCGTCGGTATGCTTTCCACCCCCCTACCCGTCCTCCTGACAGATACTGTAGATGAGCTGAAATATTATTAAAATCTCGCTTCAATTTATAATAAACACTTGTGTGCACACAAACATTCGCAGTTTTTTTTTGTCCTCTAAATGTGTACCATTCTTCAAATCAGCCTCTGTCGACCTGTGTGTGTGTGTGTGTGTGTGTTCCATATAGTAACAGCAACACTAACAACTGTAGAGAATTGGATTTCAGTGTGTGTGTGTGTGTGTGTGTGTGTGTGTGTGTGACAATACGACTGTATGTTGTTCGGCTGACACATCACATAGTTGAGACCTTGCAACTGAAGAGAATTGGATTTGTGCGAGAGTGTGAGTCTGTGTGTTCAAATGAAATTAGTCACTGCTGTCTAAAGCTTTTTACTAGTGTATCACAGACACAATCACACTAAACACAAATTCCTCGTCCCCTATGGAGAGTGCATATAGCCATGACAGGACAGGACATGTTAACAAATCAAAATGTGTTTATTTCCCCCTATGCACACAATGCTGTGTTTTGATGCCACTCCATCTATATATACACCACATCTGTCATTCAGGCCGTGCATTTTAGGCCTCATATTCTAGACTAAGAGGTAGATTGTGTATTGCAGTGGCTTATGGCTAATATTATGCTCACGTTCTAAATACTATACATAATAATAAAGATTTGATATATACATTTAATATATATTCATTTTACATTTTTAATTGATATCAAACAAATAAATCAAACTAAAAAAGAAATAAAAAAAAGATTGACTTAAAATTCATTATCAAATATTTATTTAATTATTAAATGTTTAGTATTTATTATTGAAGTATTTATTTTAATATTCAAGTTGAGATGTTGAAAATGACACAAAGGGGAACTAACATTTCTGTTAACTGGCCACGTGTGTACAGTCTTAGGACACTGCCAATAAACAAACAAAAAATGTATCCAATTTACAATTATATATTTGACAGATGTTTTTATTTAAAGCGACTTTTACATTGCATTCAATGTATAAGTTAATCAGTAACAGTTTGAGCTACAGAAACATATCTTGCCCGAAAATTTCAGTCTAACACTATTCTAGAATGTGGTATACACTATCGTTCAAAAGTTTGGGGTCAGTAAAAAAAGTAATAGTTGTTTTGAGAAATTAATACATATTTTCAACATTTATTATGCTACAACAGATTTCAATGTCAAATGTTGTAATTTTAAACTTTTCCTCAAAGAATATTATAAAAAAAAATGTCATGGTTTCCACAACAATATTAAGCAGCACAACGGTTTTCTACATTGGTGATAATAAAAAATCTTTCTTGAGCACCAAATACGCATATTAGAATGATTTCTGAAGGATCGTGTGACACTGAACACTGGAGTAATGATGCTGAAAATTCAGCTTTGCCATAGATTAATTACATCCTATAATATATTAAAATAGAAAACAGTTTTTGTGTATTGTAAAAATATTTCACAATATTACTGTTTTTACAGTATTTTGATCGAAAAAAAATGCAGCCTTGGTGAGCATATGAGCATTTTAAAAATGTCAACGGTGTAAATGATAAATATATCATGATGATATATATTAAGGCTTTCAATTGAATTTGTGGGTTCTGGGAAAATATTATGATGCCGCTGGTTTGGTAGGCTATACTTTTTCTCAAGTCCAATCAACGCTCACATTTTTTGCAACAAATGTGGTCTCAACCCTCACCTACACTCGGGCATCCTTTTGTCCCGCTCTACCACAGTTAAACTGGCAATGGAAACCTCTGGTTTTAAGAGGTGTAAGTGCACATGCAGACTGCAACCTCTTCAGCCACTTCCTCCCAGCTCCCCTCCCTTGTGTGACCCACATGTTCTGGAGTGCAGGGTCAAGCCCCAGAGATCAGAGACACAGAGGAGAAAAAGAGAGACAGAGAGCTACCCCATTCCTCCCTCCACCCTCTGTACATCCCTCTGTACCCCTCCTCTCTCTCTCATCCTCCACTGAATCTCTCTCTCTGGGTAACAAAAGCAGGCCAGGGCAGAAGGCCCCCTCTGCACATGAGTGTGAGAGGCATGACCGACAGAGCAGAACTACCAGCCCACAGACTCCTTCACAGTCACCATTCAAATAAGCAAGAGAAGGAAGGATGGATGAGGGAGGGAAAGAGAGAGAAAAGGCACAATGAAATCCTATGTATTTGAAGGGGAGAACTAGATAAAAAAAGAGAAGGAGAAAGAGTAGAAAATGAATAATAGGAACAGGAAGGAGTCTACAAATGGAAATGAGGACAGCACGTTCAGGGAGGACTGGGGAGAAAAAGGGAAGAGAGGAAAGATAGAAACAGAGAGAGAGGTTTGCTGCTTTGCTGAGCTCTGCAGGTTAACCTAATGTGTAGATCTGGAGAGATTTGCAAAGACATTTTTATTCATCTATGATTAAAGTCTCTCTCTCTCTCTCTCTCTCTCTCTCTCTCTCTCGCTCACGCTCTCTGACAGGAGGTTTGTTATGTTTTGTTTGTTTTTCCACTACATACACAGAAATATTCCCTCATTGCTTTTCCTGCATGTTCTCATACGCATGCAAATTAACTTAACACACGTAAAGTCGGATGCATGTGCTCACGCACACACCTAGTCGTTCAATTGGTACACCGGCACGGTAACTTTATAACAAATACATGAAGATGAGACATCAGATTCACTGATTATGCACATACAGCCGAGTGCTTTGGGGAAAAACAAAGATTTTTGCTTTGCTTACATTAACACAAGTGCTCTGGCCTGCAGACCCTCTAGGCAGCCCATCCATACAGACTAACTAACATACTAACAAACACTCTGCAGATTCTTAAAGGTAAACATATATCAGGTTTTTGTGCAAATATGATTCAGATGTTACAAACACTACCCAGGAAAGATATATATTCAATATATTCAATTAATAAATTAAAAATAATTTATAAAAATGATCAAACATGGGTTGTCATGAATTCTTACACCATTGGCTTTGACGGCTTGGCACATGGGCAAATTTTATGTCATTTTTAAACTTGAAAGTCCCTAGTAAGGCATTCATTGCAAACATAATACAAAATACTCAGTTCACTTAAAATGAAAATGCTGTCATTCTATGTTGAAGAATGTTGGTAACTAAACAGTTTTGATTACAAAAAAAACATTTCTCAAAACATTTTATGTTCCACAAAAGAAAGTAATACTGGTTTGGAACGACATGACGTAAATGACGACAGAATTTTCCTTTTTGAGTGAACTATCCCTTTAAAAGTGCAGTCTACAAGGGTTTGTTTACATTTTTACATCAAAACATTTAAAACAAACAAACAACTTAAAGGTAGGGTAGGCAATTTTCGGAGAGGCTAGCAATAGCGAGCTAGCTTTGAAAGCATAAGATCCCACCCTCCCTTCAGAGCGTCTCCAAAGCCAAGCCTCCTTCAAAACACATGAACGCGTACAGCAGGGAGCAAGGCATCACAAGAGACAACTTACAGAGCTCTTACTTTTACCACATGCCTGCCGCAGATTTGAGTGCATTGTTTTGGTTCAGGAGGAACCGTAAAAGGTGGCATAGTGCTCGGTGACATAGAATGAAACGTGCTGATGATGTGTGATGTCTGCACGAGCAGGGAGCATGGAGGTATGAAAATACATACGTTGACAGGCAGGTATGACATCGTATTGGACCGAATGCATGAATGGAGGAGCATTTTATGGTCCTACACCTTCCACAGACGATATATATAAATACATTTAGACCACTTGAAGGTACAACATGTACGTTTTTGTAATAAAATATCCAAAAATCACTTGCACAGTGTGATATATTTCCTGCAGTTATGTACTTACAATATACCAAAAGTTCCCCAAAATGTTTAATTTCAGAGAAATTCCAATTTTAAATAATGGCTCATCACTGGTCATTGTCGCCTGTCAAATGATGTAATATCCGCTTTAACCCAGGTTTCCGCTTGTACTGCCATAGTAACCATGGCGACAGACGTAGACAACTGTGTTACGTCTAGCGGCACGCTCACGCTGTTGTTGTTTCGTTCAAACGTTATGGACCATGGCAAGCAGCCTTTGGGACAAAAGGAGAACTAAAACGAAGATCAATATATATATATTTATTTATTTTTTTTAAGTTTTATAAAACAAAGTTTTTTTTTTTTTTTTTTTTTTTTTTTTTGAAGGAATGGGGGAAGGCAGTGACCGTGCTCGGGAGATTTTTCAGCGTTTTAAGAGGACCAAATCTGAGGTGTGGTCATATTTTGGCTTGAGGGAAACTTAATCGAGGATGGTCACCTTGTCTGCAGACAAAAAAAGTCGCTGCAATATACTTCAAATCTGCCGAGGTGTCTTGTGTGACCATCACCCACTGTTTTATAGCGAACCCACAGCAAGTTAACTTTGACCTCAATACCTAAACTACGTCTGGGAAATAATTGGGCACAAAATGTTATTTTGACATGAAATATTTTATATCACTCACTTGAAATAAACGTGAAGCTTCCGGGAAGAAAAGTTCGCAGCAAGTGGCTTTGAGCTAAAGACGAACAAACACGTTTAAACAAGACGATTAAGAGTGACATTTAAGAGATAATAATGTATATATTTACTATACACTTATTATACCGATTTTTTTACCACATAATTACGGGGAAATATTGAATTGAGATTAACGTTTTAAATCTTACCAGTTAAATCCATTTTGTACAGCGTACAAAACTCGTCCAGACAAGATAATCACAACGATATTATCAAACTCTGTAAACAATAAATCATCTCAGATTTCATTTTCAATACAATAAAAAACGGAGACGCAAGAGTCAAGATGGCAAGTTGTAATTGAATGAAATGAGAGAGCACGTGATACATGGATGTGCGCTGTGTTATAATGCATTGCTATTGACGACGGTCATTATAAGGAAGAAAATGCCACAGAATAGAATCTTGCTTTGAAAAAGGCATAGAGCTGCTTGTTTTTATTTGTTGACTTTCAAATATAAAACTTTTTTAAATGTTTTCAATGTGAGCATAAGTTCTTTTTTAACACTTTCATTTAGTTTTAACAAAACCGTGATAATATTGAAAATCACAAACATTTTGGTCACTATAATCGTGATACAAAATTTTCATACCGTCCCATCCCTACTATCAGGATGTGAAGAGACTTTCAACCAGCATAACAAAAAATGTTTCTGGAACAAATTGCCTACCCTGCCTTTAATATAGATCATTCTGTTCTTATAGTGAAAGGCCACATGGGCATTTTAGGTGAGCTTATTTAACAGCTTTAGTATTTGTCTTAAACTTGAGTGAAAATCCTTACCTGGATTCTCTGATTTGGAGATGTTGAGTTGGATGCTCTGATCTTCATCTTGTTTCTCCTGACCCAGAATCATCCAGTTCTCCAGTCCATCTGAGTCTGAGTCTGAGTCCGAATCCAGATCCTCCACAAAAGGAGGTACAGATTCAGAAGAGCTCTCGTCGGATTCAGAATCCAACAGCACAATATCATCTGGAGAGCTCCTTCCTGTTTGAACTTGTGGTGGACAGGGTGAAAGTAAGCTATTGGGATGCAACATCCTTTTCCAGTTTTTTGATGATTGACCTTTCTTAACACACACGCTGTCATCTTCCTCTGTGTTGTCTGACACTGTGATGGTATCTGGGCCGGAGTCAATCACAATAACTTCTATAGGTGGAGCAGGAGGCAAGGACTTCTGCTGTGGCTGAGTCCGTGGTACTGATGACTGAACCTCTCTCGAGTCCTCATGGTCCTCTTGGATCTCAGCGTTGTAGTGCAGCTGGGAATAGAGCCGGAACTCCAGCTCGCTGTCAGCGTCAGACAAACCAGAGTCTGCCTCATCCCGGTACAGTTCGTCCTCATAGTCCTCCCGCTCCTGATACCCTGAGAACATCTCAAGGTGATCCCTAAACAGAGAACAGCCCAGCCATAAACATCATCACGAGTCATCATTCAATGGCCATAAAAATGACTTTATTCAGAATATCATTCTGCCAATATCTGCACAAGCCCCACCACAAAAATTAATACATATTTTTATATCAGTATTTTATTTTTAAAAACATTTTCATTTTACAAAACCAACTAGTTTATAAGGTTTTTAATCTGCAATAATAACAGAAAATTAAACCATAATTTTACTTATGTTTCTTCTAGTTGATTCTTCTAATACTATCAGAACTCATTCTCCCAGTTTAGATTGATACCTTTGTGACATATTTAAAATACCTGAATTCACAAGAATAATAATATCAATGATTTGTCTAGATACTGTAATCAAGATGATTCTGATTATTAAAACTTAAATTAAAATACTTATGCTGTGTGAGACAACTGAGAACTATTTCTGAATTACTAATTTGCTGTTGTATACATTAGTATACTAATACAGGGCTTAAATGGTGAACTTCACTTCAGCCCTTTTAAGAGCACAACATATAAAGCTAACATTAACATTTTGAAAAAATATTAGATTTTTAATGAGTAAACTTTGCATAGATAGATAGATATAGATACTTCAAAAGTCAAACTTTTTTTATTCAAAGGGAAAGCCATGAGAAGACAATCTGTTTCCATAACACAAAGTGCAATGAAGTGAACATAAAGCACAGCTACTGTTTAGTTTTGATCAAACTGTCAGTTTACTGCTTTGTCTTCTGTACAATAGCAATTAGGCCAGATCCATGCATCATAATCAATTATGTTTTGTTATCCTCTGTGTCTCACTTGTCAAAAAGCACGAGTGGATTTGCTTCAATTTAGCCTGTTTGACAAGCACACATAAGTCGGAGAGAGAGATTTCTGGTCTAATCCATAAAAACGATTCCAAACATCACGAACACAGCCGATTTAACGCATAAACAAAACCACAGAACAAGCTATGGACACTATGCTAACTGGGAGCCTGAATAATTCAGTAAAAACAGGAATGGTTCACAGTAATACATATCTGTATAAAAGCAATGACTACATACAAAAAACTTCCCATCTAACAGCCTTAAATCAATGAATACTCATATTAGATAACATATATTTGATGAACATGTGTTAGCTTCAGTGCTATTAAGTGCTACTCAATGACCCACGTGTGTTCACGTACACATGGATGTCGGCTGTGGATGTATTAGTAATAAACGGGCACGACAGTGTTTTAAAACCCCTGTAACCTAAACTATACAATATGACACGTTTTATAGGGTTTTCTACCAGGCTGAATTAAAATCTGACCTGTTTACAAGTTCCGATTTGCAACGCAGTGACACTCGCTTCCGGAGTCCGGACTCCGCAGGAAATTAAATGGTTGGCCAACTATTCTTCATCCCTGGGAAAAATGCGCTACATTAAGCGCACACACTGAAGGTTAGTGTGGCTCTGAGTCTAGGGGTTGTTTTAACTGTTACCATGCTTGTTCATAGTGTGAATGGGAGAGGGTTTGGACATCTGTTAACTGTTCATACTTGAATCTGTTTGTAGGAATTTGTACTTACAAGAAACATAAGGAAGCCAGCTATTAAACATCCCTGAAATGTCTACTGAAGGCCTAAGAAAAAATATTTTTTTACATCCTGGTTCAGATAGATATAGTGTCGTTGTGAAGAGGCTGCCGTCAATGGATAATAATAATAATAATAATAATAATAATAATTATTATTATTATTATTATTATTATTATAAAGGTTTGATTTGCCATTGGTAGGCTATTGGTCAGAAAACAGAAAATAATAACTAAAATAAATCACACACCAAATGATAGCCTAAAGCATTGCCTCATAATTTGGCTGCAAATTTTTTTTTTTTTTTTTTTAAATATACAAAACACATGTATGTGTATGTGCAATATCTGTATGTAGGCCCATGTAGGCTCTTTTTTTTTGTTAACATGTTGGCCTATAGCCTAGCATTTAAGACAATTTCATTTGTAGCTAACAGTTATCCAAGACATAAGCTTGCATTTCAAGATGTTGGCTTTTTACTTGGGATGTGAACTTCTTGCTATCTTTATTGCTGTGATTGAAATAACATGCAAAATGTCCTTTTATCAGTTGTTATGTTTGGCCTCTTCTGAGGTCCAGAATTTACATATCTTAACAGGCAGCATATCTCTCACAAACATATCTGAATATAAATCACAAAATTTTGTTCTTTCTTTCTTTCTTTCTTTCTGGCTTGCTTTACTTTCTTTCTTTCTTTCTTTCTTTCTTTCTTTCTTTCTTTCTATTTTTGTGAAATCACAGGCTATACCTTTATCATCTCCAGAGCCTATGACATGAACAGAGCTCACGACTGATGTGGGAATCATGGTGTGAATGCCATCTGATTCTGAAGACGTCTCCATGCGTGTCAGTGTCAGAAAAGGCCATCAAAGCAGTGGATTGTTTTCTTTCAAAAGGTTACATTTCCTAAATGAAGCCAAACGCCCACCACATATGCCATATTTTGGGAGAGAGCTGTAGAAATAGGGATTGCAGCTGGAGAACGCAATGCCTGGCTGCTCTTGCCATATTGGATATATTTGTTGATCGTTATTACTATTATTGTTTTAAAAGGAAAAGGGAAGCGCTTGTTCATCTGATTATCTGCACAAATTCAAACCAGTCGGGTGTTGAAGATGGAGTCACAAGCGAGGATGCAGGCTTTCCCATTCCAATATCTGATTTCACATGGCTGTTCTGCATGAGAAAGATTTTCATTTGGGAAATGAAGCCAAATGGCCACCTTCACCTACCCCTGCGTTTATATCGCTGATGTCTCCAGTCTGCACCTTCAGTGTGTTATTCAAGTGTAACATTGCCCCATACTGTGCTATGATCAATATTTGAGCATACAATTATCATGACATTGAAAGTTATAAGTCTATTTGGGTGCTATATACAAACATAATAGCTTTATTGCTGTGTATGGACCAAGCAAAGATGGGGAATCCCTAATAAAAACAATCATATGAACTTTATACATAAAGTGTACCAGATTGTACACTAAATAATGGGTTAATAACAAATGTAAATAATAAATACGTTTTGTTTTTTCAAATAAGGTTCTCTCTCTGTCTTTTGTTTGTGCAGGCAGTATAGAGCCTTTGATTCAGACAATTTATTATAAAGGGTGATGCCATTCGCCTGTTTGATTGTTTTCCTTTTTGAGGGTCCACTTAGAATATCAAGGCACAGTTTGACCCCAGCATGTCGCTACACGTCACATGATCTGGAACAAAACATTGAGTGAAGAAACCCATGTCCTCTTTGTGTGGTCTGGTGTTGTGCCAAGTGTTGACAGGTCTAGAACTGGCACTATTTCCTGCTGAGGCTCGGGGTTCACTTCAGGAGACATTTTCACAGTTGTTGGCAGGTTAATTCTTCAAATGCATCATGATACTAAATCACTCAATTAGATAATTTCCAATTTGATTAGATTTTGGCATAACACCAAACATGGCATTTTGCCGAATAAGAAAAACTTCTTTTAGACAGATTTTCAGTATGAGGATTCTGTTTCTCTAGCTGACAATCACTTCTGCACAAGTTATCAACACATCTATCCATGTTTAATAATAATAACAGGACAATAAAAAGGGATACCATATCAATGTTCTCTGCATTTCAATCTAACAACTATTTAAATATGGGGGGACATGTGCATGTTAACACCTTTGATTTGTTAAATAAGGTGGGAAAGTTTAGATTTGACAGCTCTGCAACAAAAGCTTTTCTTTATGAGGTAGTTATTATAGCCAAGGAAATTCCAATTTCAGGTTTTTGGTCGATACAGATAAGATATGTAAAGTAATTAAGTAGGCCTAATATGTAAAGTAATTGCTTACCAAAAATTTATCCGAATAGTCTGACGAAATATGTATCAGCTTATAGGTGGACCCAAAAGGGGATCCCATTCAAACTGCGTAAAAAGATTTTAAAATATTTCTGTAAATATTTTTATTTAGGCTACTTTTTTTTATGACGACAGTTTTGAAAAAAAAATCTTTGTATTTGAGGAAACAAAGAGCGAGCTATTAAACACGTAAAGTGTGTTTGTGAGGGTCAGAGGCAGTCGGTCATAATTTCTTCTGTTGTTTTTGTTTTTAAATGTTTACTGATAAGACGCTTTTTGATTATGTAGATTGTTTTATGGGAGCTTGCGGGGAAAGCATTCGATTATTGGACTACTATAACACCATTCACAGACCAAATGAGTTGAATAAAAACAGAGGCGTCATTAATGTTGTTGGTTTTCTCTGTGTATTTGTTTACTTTTTATTTTAATTGTCCTCCTTGACTCTCGCGTCTCGGTCAAAAGCGATTATTTCCGCTTCCAGCAGGGAAACAACCAAAATCCCCCTTACCAAAAACTCTCCGCGCTTTAATTAGCCTACTTTATTAATTAAACCAAGAAGGAGCCTGAAACACCACATTTTGTAATCCTATCACGTTAACACTGCAGGAGCGGTGCTATGCTGCCAATCGAAATATTAACAGTCAGAATTTCAGACAACAAAACTCTTTACAAAGCCTATGTTTTTTTCTATGATTAAATGTATTACTTAATTATTATTATTTTACATAGGCGTAATATATTTCCAAGCACATTTTAACTTTTTATGGTTACAGAGAAATTTAGAAAATAAATTGTGCCTCGCAAATTTACCATGGTAGAATAGTTTCTGAAATAGGTTTTTACAGCATTGTGAATTGTATGGGTCAGCCTTCATACTGCCAAAATATGTTATAAAACTTTTGAGAATCTTTCTAACGTTTCTTGCCTTTTTCTTTTCTTTTAGTGGTAGCTCAGTGAACAATAACTGTATATGCTATTATTCTTTTTACGATTTTATTCATAATAATAGGCTATTATTGTTGCAATAATAATGATAATAATTTATTCTGTGATTATAAAAAGGCTTAGGCCTACATGTAAAATTAAATAAGCTACAGTTTAGCTATATAATAAAATAGATTTTATTTAGTTTATCAGTACTGTTGTAAAATAAGATTCAGCGGAAACGGTGTCATTCGACTAATAAATCCATTAGAATAAAAATCCCATAGCTATTTTATCGTCCTTGATGTCTTAGTCTGTATTCCTGTGGTTTGACCATCGTGGATACAAAACTGAGGAAATAAATTCTATGGTTTTAAAGTCTATTATTAATTTCATGGATGAATGAAAAAAAAGGAAATTCTGTGGTCTCATGCATGTGTTAAAGGAGGCAATATGAAGGGAGGAAGGGGAAGAAAGAGTGGACGTTGATGTAAGTTGATGTAGGACAAGCTTGGCCTTTGATCTTGGAGCGGAGAGTCGTGTGTAGCGATGCGGTTACATCGCCTCAGGTCACCGTGACAACAGACACCTGCACAGAAACAGCCAGAGCTTTACAACTCACAGAGAGCACTTCAAACTCTGCATGGGCTTTATCCTCCAAAATATCATCCTTTTTATTTATTTATTTATTGCAAATGAATACAAGCTTTTTCCGTCATGCGCGAAAAAGGTTGTAATTAAATAATTGACCTCTGGGCCAAAATTATCTGAGACAAGCCAGGGGCCACTTTGAAATAAATTAATAAGGTCTAAAGCTTCATTCATTATTCTGCCTTTAGCCCTCTATCAATGGAACATGGCTTTATGGGGCGCGATTAAATGAGCTACATTTGTTGTTTTCTGAGAAGAGGTCAGAGAGTGCTGAACGCCGCGTCCATCGCATTGTTCCGCGCTCAATTGTGTCTGTGTCGCCCATGAACCTAGAGACCTCGAATCATCGCCTGGCGTCATCCAGCGCGTGCGTTCACGTGTATTGTCGGAGATATACGGAAAAAAAGCAAAACCATTCTGCAGAAGTCTAGTTAGGTTGACCAAATTATGCTTTAAAACGTCAAATCAGTGCAACCAAAAGGCCTCATCGACTAAAACTTATTTTTGTTGTTTTGGCAGATACATTTGTTTAGTAGGCGAACCTAACACGTCTCACTCAGGCTAGGCCTACTATAATGCATTATTACACCTGCATTATTAATGCTTATAGACCATTGGTGAATGTAGGCTACATTCAAGAAGCTAGGCTAGCCTATGAAATGTAAAAAAAAAAAAAAAAAAAAAAAAAAAAGAAAGCATAGGCTTTATTTCCATATAGGCTACTATATCTTAATGAATAGGTTATACTTGATTTTATAAATAAATAATTTAATAAATAATTTTTTTTATTAACTGAATATTGAAAATTATTGTAACTGTTATTTGGCTTTCTTACCGTAACCTAAAATTAGTTCGGTTACGATTCACGCACATGTTTAGAGTGATTATTTTATTATTATGAGCTATTATTGAACTAAAGATCGTGTTCTGTATTTCAATTATTTCTTGAGCCCAAATACCTGACGCACTTAAAGGGATAGTTCGCGCAAAAATGAAAATCCTGTCATAATTTAGGCCTAGACCTACCTCAGGTTGCTCAAAACCTGTATGAAAAGGATTATTTTGAAGAATGTCGCTACTCTAACTATAGGCCTTGATGGACCCCATTGACTTGGAAGTTAATGAAGTCAATGATGCCCCACAACTGTTTGGTTACCGACACTCTTCAAAATATATTATTTGATGTTTCACAGAACAAAGAAATGCATACAGGTTTGGAACAACTTGAGGGTGAGTAAATGGTGATAGAATGTTCATTTTTGGGTGAACTATCCCTTTAAACGAGGGAGCGAAAGTTAAGTTTGAAAAGTATTGCCAACAAATGATCAGATATATGGGCCTACAACCACGCCACTGTCTATCTGAGGAGGGGGAGCGGTTGTGTGTGTGTGAGAGAGTGAGTGAGAGAGAGAGAGAGGAAGAAAGAGAGAGAGAGAAAGAGGAAGACAGAGGGCATGAGCGCGCGGCTCTTTCTTGACTTTGCCCCATAATCGTTTCACGCTTCCTTCAGAGTCTCTTTTCCACCTAAAACGTTTAGTCTCACTCCAGTGAACAATTGCAACGGCGCAACAGGGAGCGGAAGAGTCACATTATTTCAAACTACCATTCGTCAAAACCACTGTTACAAAAAAAGAGCAGAGAGAACAGCAACAGAGGATATAGGAGAGGGAACTTTTTTTGTTCTCACCCCCCCCCCCCCCCCCCCCCGCTCATCCCTCTGTCCAACCTCTAGCCACGGCATGGACTTGGACCAAAAGGGTCCATCTCTGCGCATCGGACGGTCGGGTAGGGCCTTGTCTGTTTCTCCATTTCACTTGAACTATTCTTTGTTCAAAGTAGTCTAGCTCTCTTTTTTACAAAACTTTTTTACAAAAACAGCATTTGTGCACTTGCTAAATGGACTAGATGTCTTTTATAAAACTGTTTTTGTTTTTTTGGCATTGATCCTTATATGGAGATGAATGTTGGTGGTCCATCTTTTGACGCTTTTAACATAAGAAAAAAATCAAGAACAACACGTTGTTATGGGTCTAGAAATTCTATAAGCTTATTTTGGCCACATCTTTGCAGACTCTTTGATTTTGACACAGCAATGTGTTTTGAGCTTGAAGTGTGGTGGGTGGGTTTGGGCCTATTTTTCTGGCCTACAGTCCAAAGAACATAATCAAAATTCAAAACCGTCAGGAAAGTTTAAAAATATTTAGGCCTACGCGAAAATGGACGAGGAACACAATGGTGTTCTTGAAAGATCTTTGTTTCAATGGAAAAAAAAAACATTTTGGGGCTTGTGAGTCCCTGCAGGTGTTTTCATTATGACCCAGAAGCATAAATTATGACTGTTCAGCCCTTGGATTCAATAAGAATTTTTTTGTGTGTTTTCATAAACGTCCCTCGTTCACGCGTCGCATTTAAAACTCCCAATGAAATGGCGCGTGAAGTTGAGATTTCTGCGTTAAATCTGTCGGTGTTGTTGCTGCTTACATGGCTCAACGTGAGATTGAGCTTCACAGCTTCACAAATGTAGCAGTAGTCAAAATTGTTTGTTTACATATAGAATGTGTTAGTATATTGGCTATATATGCCTAAAGGGAATTTTTATAACAAAGAGAAACAACACGTTCTTTACTAGTTCTGTCTTAAATGAGCTAAGGTGGTTCATCTCACCTGCGTCAAAACGGCTACGCCCAGATTTCCTTGAAGACTAAATCATATTATTATGAGACATCGGACATCCCAGTCGGCCTATATTTGGTTGTCGTGTTTTTATTTGTCTTTTTATTTTTATGAAGCATAGGCTACCATTTTTATAGTAGGACTAGCCTACTGTTGTTTTTGTGTCAAAATATACCTATCTTTAAAACTTAAGCAGACTTGCTAGCCTGTGCATTGTCATCCACCTGATGTTCTGAGGGCTTCCTTTCCTCAATGATAGCGCCCGGGAAATAACTTAATTTAACTCGAATAAAACTAAACAGTAATCTAAACTAAACCGAGCAGAATTCGAGTTTCTGTCAATGGTGTAAATCATTGACCGCCAACTTGGAGTGGACTGGAAGCCTTGTCTTTGGCTTTGACTCTAGGCTCTGAACTATTCAGAATTATTATTCAAATTTGTGCCCAACGACTTCTGTTCACTTCTATATTTTTGTTTTATTTTGTGTGTCTGTTTTTTTGTTTTGTTTTTGTTTTGTTTTTTTACTGTCTATAATATGTAGCCTAGCCTATTTGTTTTTTTATTACCTAAGTGGTTTCTTTAATAACCCGAATCCTAAATCATTTTGTCTTAAAAAAAAGCCTATCTCAATAATGGATTATGTTAATGATTTAGAAAAAAATGTTCTGAATCATGATAGAACTTTTATAAGAAAATTCCAAGGCAGAGCCAAAAGCAACCTATTTAGGCTACAACTGATTAGCTTTAGATTCGATTAACTTGTTTTTCTATTTAATTTGCGAAGTAGGCTATAGCAGAAAATGTGGGCAACTGTTTTAAGCAAGCATTTCCTCAAGAAAGACAATATGAGAACATTTAATCACGTGGGCCACAGTTAAACACGGGGAAATTGAGAGACAAAAAAGAGCATAGGCTACAATAATTCAAATAATTTATGCAAAAAATTTAATCTCTAAATCATCATAAAGTTATAAAATAGGCCTACTTAATGTTTATTTGTGGGCTGCGTTTGCCTCTCTCAAAAAAACAGAGACAAAAATATTTAAACATCTAATGAGATTAAAAACGGAATACAAAATATCTGCAAATAGCTCTTATGCTTTTTTTAACATTGCAAAACGTCTAGTTGCTATAATTTCACAAGTTTATAAGCGGGCGTGTGCATTTGCTGTGTGTGTGCGCGCGCTGTGTGTGTGTGTGTTTGCGCGCGATGGAGCTTCTTCTTGAGACCAAAGGTTCGCCCCCTCGTGGCACTTATGGCGCACCACGGAGGAATCTCTCCTTCACAGAGTGCAGCGCATATGTGTGCTGAGCACATGCATTTTGGGAATATACCACAGGCTTTCAGTGACTTGAAGATTACATTATTCTAATCACACAGGCAGATACATATAAGATAATTGTATCTTTGATCTCTAGAATAACAATGTGACTAGTCGTAGAAAATGCACGGAAATTTGCCCCAAAGTGTTCTCAATCAAAACATTAAAATTTTAGATTGAGTTTTAGAAGAGTTAAGGTTTGGGTGTTCCTTTAAATATAGGCAATGGAACATCTGAATGTAACACGTTGAATAACATGATGTAACAAATTTATAAGGTCGTTTTATGTTTTGCCTTGTCGTTAATGTTTAGTCTTTTTTTGTATAGAAATCAATGAAGGACATAAATAAATAAATATAGCCTACACAACGGCAATTATATACAAAATTCAATAGGTGTTGAAAATACTCCCAAGTTAATTCATTATATAGGCTGAATCAGTTCAATTCAAGAAGCCTATGTTTTGTTCCTTTTTCGTGTGATCTAATAATGAAATTAATCTAAAATGAACGAATGAAAGAAATAATACTGGTTTCCTTAAAAAATTGTTTTTTTAAATAATTCAAAGTGTAGCCTATTACACTGATTACCACGTCGCTAGACAGCACGACAATTATAATCACCATTATTTAAAACACACCACAGTTTCTAAGTCAATTAAACTTAACATGACTTAATATAAAGTGCTTAATAATTTTTAGGGCTGGTAATGAAAAATTATTTAGCATAGAGTAAAAGTCTGTGTGGAACAGCGCTCGTGTCTGTCAAACATGTAGGGAGATTTTCGTTGTTGTTGGAGGCACAAAGAAACCTCATAAATAAAAACGAATAGATTTCATTATGAATGCAGAATCGTTAAACCTTCAAAGTCGTTTTTTAAAATAACAATTTTAAAAGTTTTGTCGAAGATACTAAACAGCAGTCGTAACTGCACGTGCAAGTGGGACATCATTTATAATTTCTAAAAATGTAAATTCTCACAACAGAGTGAGACAATAAGTTCATTTATTTTTTTATCTATCATTATCTTTTATATGCACATGTAGCTCAGTAAAATGCTCCAATACGTCAGTTGTCACTTTTTTTTTTACATTGATTTAACAAAGCTTATTCATAACTGAAAACATATTCTGACGCAATACCCAATCATTAACCATTTATTAATTGAACGACTGAAAAAAGTGCAAACGGATATTTAAAAATGTCAATTTTATCACCCTCCTTAATTGAAATTAGACATGGGATCAGCGAAGCCAGAGAACCAACTTCGATTCAAGACTCCCTATTTGTCGGTGCACAATTGGGACAGCACGCCACTCTCATATTGGCTCAGTGTTAGCCAATCGGTGTCGTCTTTATCTGAGCGCGACTCAGGGCGATTGTGACGGCAGAGGTGCAGTGCTCGGATAGGTAGACTTCTCTTGATTGACAGTCTCGCTCGTTCTCAGTAGTAGATTCAGAGCGCTGTAGCTTTGGCGCTGTCCACAAGAGAGCAGGTTCTGAAACGCGCCGTGCGCTCGTGCAGTGTTTGCGCGGTAAGGACTGGAGGCTCGACCACTGCTTCTCACACTGGAAGAACACCGTTCGGCGGACATCAATTGCGACGAGTCAGAAAAACTACACTACAGTACCAGTCATCTAAGACTTTCCGTGGATTTTTACGCGCGTCAAAACTTGATAAAGCCTGTTTCTTCTTCACGACATTTCTTGGACATTTTCTTTTCAAGTTCAAATGCTTCGCGCAATGGCTATTTATCATTTTCTGTTTAACTTTGGCAAACATTTTGATTCGGGGTTCACACCAAGTACTTTTTGATTTCATACGTCAACGGTCGTATGTCTATTGTTTGGGGATCTTCGTGCTGTCGGAGTAATCTGCATATTTTCTTTCTTTAAAAAAAAAAGAGTCTGAAGGCGCGATTTGAGCAATTCGAAGATCAAGATGCAAGGAAATCGCGTTTATGTGAAGATCCGTTAAACATGAAGTAAATGTTTGGGTTTCTCAGAAACCTCACCAGGATTTTACAGATCCCTGGAAGAGACGCGCTCTGACAGTGCGAACCTCGGTCACAGTTCACGGGTCACGGTCAGTGGAGCGAGGATGTCAAGATAGAGCTTGGAAACGAGACTTCTACATTTTGATCTAAAGCTTAAGAAGACTGTTCGGACTATTATTAAAATTGGTACATACCAGGACATTTCTTGATATGCCATTTTGATGAATCCCTACAGATGTCTGAGTTAGTTCACTCTGGATGTTGGGCCGCAGAAGCAGTTGTGTGACCCTGCAGGGTTGTGCCCTGGCCGCCTTTTTGCTTATTTTTGTAGACTAATTAATGACGGGGAAGATAAATGATTGTTTATGAAATTATAATTTTTTATTCCCTTCTCGCAATTCACAAAAACTACTTTTACTCTTGACCTAATAGGCCTTAGCTCTTCAGGGTCAATTGTTTATTTTCTAACCAAAGTTTCTTTGGACTTCCAAACAGCAGAAACTGCGTTTAAAAGAGACATTTCAGAGCAGAACGGACTGACTACAAACGCACAAACCTTTACAAGAAAAAGTATAGGACATTAAAGACTTTTTGCTTCTTTTTAACGGAAGGCCTGTCCTGCTAAACGATGGAAATCCACTGCAAACACGACCCGTTCGCAGCGATGCACAGTAAGTTCCCCGTAGTCTTTCACTAACTGCTTTCAGATGTTTGATTTCGTTCAAAGTTCCCAGAATGTTTTTTTTATTTTTTATTAAAGAAATAGGATAACAAAATATAGGCGACATTCTTAAAAATAAAGGTTATTTCTTGGCATTCGTTCCATGAAGAACCTTGGAATCTTTCCATTCCACAAAACGTTCTTGAAAAGGTTCTTTAGATTTTTAAAATGTTCTTCACACTAAGAAAAATTATTCTGTGAAGAACTTATGACCGAAGGTATGGGGAACCAAAAATGGTCCCCACCTTTTGAAACCTTTATTTTTAAGTGTGTACTCGGATTACATCTAATGAAATCAAGCATGTGCGTTATAGCTGGCGAACTTTAATAAGGCAACTGTCTTAAAAAAATGTGACATTTTTTTGCTGTTTGGTCCGATTGTTTTGGCATTCTTAGAACCGGATTGCTTTGTTAGAGCTTTAGCCTGCTTGACAATCCCTGGGGGAAAGAGAGGGGGAAGAGATCGCGGCCAAGGCCAGCAGCAGCGGACACAAACTGAACTTGAACCGCAGCTGAGGACATGGCAAACGGGCTCCGGAACCTTTAAATACATTGCTTGAGGGTATAGCTGTAAACAGGCCACTCGTGAGGTTAAAAACGAAAGCTAAAGTTGCTCACTGTGGCGGAGAGATGTGTGGTCACTCATACGTGACATGGCGGACTCCGGTGGTCCCCCAAGATACCAGCGTTAAGGGCCCCTTTTCTCTTTCCCTCCTCTTTATTTTTTCTTCGTGTTGCAGCCAGAGTACAAGCCGCAAACAACAGTTTCATTTGAATAGTCTGCTACACATTTTACTTTATTATGAATTAGCATTTTCAGTGTGCAAGACATACTTTTTTTTTAATAATCATACTTTTTTTATTAATTATGAAAAATCAGCGTATATCTTCAATTTGTAAGAAAATATTTTTTGAAAACCAAAAATTGCAATATCTTTGTTATCAAAACCAAGCTGCCAATCACATATTATGCACCCTGAAAATGCAATTGTGATTCTCTCTCTCTCTCTCTCTCTCTCTCTCTCTCTCTCTCTCTCTCTCTCTCTCTCTCTCTCTCTCTCTCTCTCTCTCTCTCTCTCTCTCTCCTCCTGTTCCTCACTCGCTCGCTCATTCTTTCTTTCTCTCTCTCCCTCTCATCGATGAATAAACCCGCAAAACTCAAATATGCGCGCACCCACCCACTCTTATACGCACACGCACGTCTATGTGCAATGACATCTATTGGCACGGTGAATGAAACGGTGGATTAGATGTATACACATTTCAGAAGCTAGAACGAATCACGTTTCCTCTCTGCCACAATATCTCAACACAATCCGCGGGGTAAAACGATTACACCGAAAATGTCAAACGGTGCAAACTTTAGGAATGGACTGTGCCAAGAACCTGCGAGACTATTAGGAAATAAACTCCACTGACGTTGCAGAGACAGGAAGAAGACTATAGGATGTTTTAAACTCATATGCTACTTATCTTTCTAATGAATATTAATAAGACTTTGCAGGTTTTAAATGATCATAAAAAGTGTGGACTCTCGTACAATGTAAGTTACAATATTTAACACCTGGTGCAGTAAATTATATGTTACAGTTGTTATTAGGCCACTAGTTGGTCGTATAAATTGGTTAAAGTTTTACCCTAGATTGACACGAGCGATTAATGCGTATCCTACTATATTAGTAGCCTATATTAATTTAGCAAAATATTTCTAACATATTTATCTGTTTTTATTTAAACAGGAATTAAATACTTATTGCAAATACGAATACATTTTCATTGTCTATCGAAATAATGACTAATTCAGTCTTATTTAGGAGTGAAGCATTGAAGTTTGCTAAGATTTTTTTTTGTTTTGTTTTTTTTTGCTGAAATTTCTGAAGTGTCACGTTGTTTTGTTTTTGTGCTCTGAGTTTCCCTTGGTTGTTTGGTGTCACTTATTTAAATAAATAAAAAAACAGTAGCCTATTCTTTTCTTTTTACAATTTTACATGTACATTTTTAATCATGCAAAAAATCCTTATTAGAAATTAAAATAAATAATAGGCAGGCAGTGAGGCATTCATTACTAATAGGTTATGATATGCTACGTGATAAATTTGAGTAAACTATGACAAAACATGAATTATCAACCTGTTACTAATAATATGTTGTACATAGGCTAGTCTGGACTAGTTTATGCAGAATTAAAACAACATCTCTTTAAAACTTTTTTAATCCAGGAAAGCTAAACGCTTATAGGCTAGGCCTTCTGCACTTTATGTGTTACTTTAAACGTATTTTTTAATATAGCCTACAAGATAAATCAAATCTTTTTTTATTTTTAAAATGTAAATATCTATGATTTTATTTCCAAATGCTGCATGCATGCATGAATTCATTCTCGAAAACAATGCATTTACCCTGCATGAATAAAGGTAGTCCCTTGTTTCTTTCTTTCTTTCGTTTTTTCTTCTTCTTCTTGAGTGTGTTTGTTAAAGCACGCCTGATGTCACGTCGCTTTGCTGGCGTTTGGTTTAATCGTAGCGGCCGATAGCGGATCGTAATGGAGCAGCGTCTCTAATCGGGTTTATTTTCTGGATGGGGGAGCATGAATGTCTTTCAGCCGCTCTCGCCATTTCTAAACGGAACCTGCCTCGAAATCAATCAAAGCTCCAGGAACACTTCGATTTATAAGCCAGCAGTATTTGCTGAAGAGACGGGAGAAAAGTCTGGGTCAGATCACATCTGAATAGCTTGTTTCGTTTAATCCTTACTGCAGCCTTATTCTCTACGCTCTCATATTCAAACAAACACATATCTCATACACACTTAAACACGTGCTTCCTCAATGCATATATTATGTATAGTCATTACTATAGCCTATAAGAAACTGTAAATCAGAACTGGTTACTGTTGCAGCTGAAAAAGTTTCCACCTTTTCGACTTAAGTATTAGAAATGAAACATAAACTGATCTAAAAACTCTCTAAGTTATGCATATTAAAAAACTTAAGGCCTTCCACAGGAAGAATAATTGTATACTCGACTTTCAAATGTGTTTGTCTGATGTATTTCGCTGTGTGCGTTTCTTTTGTAAGGACACTGTGATGCTGTTTATCACATTAAAACAGGGGATTAACCAAATCATGTTTTTTTTAAAATAATTATACATTTGATCATAAAAAAAGTTTGCACACCTAATTTTTAATGTGCATCTTTAAAATCAATCGTGTCACTTTGTCACTTAAGTTTTTAAATAATAAACTGTAACTGAGCGACAGAAGAAGAAAGAGAAAAGGATACTGAAGCAAACTAAACTGGTCAAATGAAACTGAAATCAGACTTATACAGAGCTCTCAGAGGTCAAATCACTCAGTAAAGGAACTTCATTAAAAAGCAGCTCACTGCCTTGAGAGAATAAAAATGACATGTAGCTGGGTATTAATTTTCTCTTAGCTGAACTTATATATAGTTATGAGGACACAAGGCCAGTTAGGTCTTTTTGATATTGCCTGCCCGGATGTATTTAAGATCCATTACCCCGTAGCTCGGATTAACAGATCCCCCAGTCCCTTTGTGTGTGTAAATGTGTGTTTGTGTGTTCCCCTTCTGAAGCAATCAGTATGTTAATATGACAGATTGACTGGATTACCACAAAGACTTCTGCACTGAAATGATGATAAGATACTGAATTCTAATGAATATATATATACAGTACAAGAATGAAAGAAAATTGGTATCCAAAAGTCTAAGCCCATCATGGAGGTCCAGCCCACCACCCACTGCACAAAAAAAAAAAAAAGACTCCACTACAATTATAGACAATATACAAAAACAAACTTGAGTGAGGAGGTCATGTGCAATTCTCTAGGTGACCACCAGGGGCAGATATTATAAAGAGGAGAGGAAGAGACTGCATAATGAATCGTAACCTTCAGGTCAAAGACACTCGCAGACAGCAACACTTTTTGCCTGCTATGTGAAAGCTTCTGTATTTAAGGAGGATATGATTTGCTCAGTGTCCTTTTATTGCTGTCTGTGTCCGCAGGGCATGGAGGGGTGAATCAGCTGGGTGGGGTGTTTGTAAACGGGCGGCCCTTGCCTGACGTGGTGAGGCAGAGGATAGTGGAGCTGGCCCATCAGGGCGTACGTCCATGTGACATCTCCCGTCAGCTCCGGGTCAGCCACGGCTGCGTCAGCAAGATACTGGGCAGGTGAG
This sequence comes from Meda fulgida, assembly GCA_030578275.1. NCBI lineage: Eukaryota > Metazoa > Chordata > Actinopteri > Cypriniformes > Leuciscidae > Meda > Meda fulgida. Next base: position 13,712,679 of record CM060616.1, read on the forward strand.
TTCTGCTTATCATAAGAAAATGTCAAACAGAAGCATGTAAAAACTCATTTCACTAGAAAAATAGTACCAAAAATAACATGATGCTAACATATTTTCCTAGAGATTCTTTTACGCTGCATGTAACATTATTATAGAATACAAATGTATATAGCCATCATTCAGTATCAGCACCACAGGATGTGTGTGATTTCTGTTGGTCCTATATATTCACACTGTTTCTATATCACATTTAAACATTGGCAAATACACTACCATTAAAAAGTTTGGGGTCAGTATGATTTGTTTATGAAAGAAGTTAATTCTTTTATTCAGCAAGGACACATTACATTGATCAATTGTCACAGTAAAGACATCAAAAATATATATTGAAATGGAAAATAATCTATTATCATACTGTTTTACTGTATTTTTGATCAAATAAATGCAGCCTTGATGAACATAAGAGACTTAAACAAACAGTATGTAGCACTTTATGAAACTCCCTTCTCAAACTGTAAACATATTAGCATTTCAGCTGTACAATATTTTATAATAGAGTGTATGAGTCTTGCAACTATAAGTGAACATGTGTCTAGACATGCTATAGAGCTCTCATGTGTCAGTATAGGGATGAAAAGACAGTTTCTTGAGATATGATTATTACATATAACAGTGTATTGGTGAATAATATGGATTAGTTCTCATAGACAGAGTTTGCCTAGTCCCAGACCGAAGAGGATTTTGAATGGAGAATCTCCATTGCCTGTGCTATTTTATCCAGAACTAGGCTTAATCATTGCCTGGGAAACCAGCTTAATGTCCTCTATTGCATTCAAACAGTGGAGCCAGTGTCTGTTTGTAGTCTTGCCTTTAAATGCTTTTCAACCCTCCTTCCATTCTTTCATCAAGTCAACTTATACGTAATCCATAATAAATATCAATTTCTAATATATCCATACACTGATGAATGCTGGCCGTACGACAGATATTCCCTCTGCCGTTGGTTCAACTTGAGGCTGACTCAGCGCCTTCCTTTCAAAGGAGACACGTTGAAATTCAGTAATTCTGAAATCTCGAAGCCAAAGTCAAAGCGCCGTCTTTTCTTTCTGTCTTTCTGGGACAAAAAAGAAAAGATTCATCACATTTTACATTTGCATCAAAATGACACTGGGCACCATACGTCTCCCGAGGAGGGAGGGATGGCTGGAAGGACAGAGAAAGGGAGAGAGAGAGGAGGAAAGAGAGAAGGAGAGGGAGGAAGGGGTTAAGGGGGAGGACAGAATTTGAATGGATAAAGGTGTGGATTAGTGCTAGAGCCTTTAGCTATATCAAAAAAATGTGTTTCGCATTGTTCTCCTTTGCCTCAACCCTCTTCCCCCAGCCCCGGTCCAACTCACTCAACCGTTACTGCAGCGCTCTGTGTGTGTGCGTGTGTGTGTGTGTGGTAATATCTTCCCTCCCTCTTACTGCTCAGGCAGAAAACACACTAATATGTGGGCTGCAAGTGAGGTTTGAGTAAATAAGGCGTATGACTAACTCGGCTCACTTGTAATGAGGGAATTTTCTGCTCGCTCATTTCGGTGAACTTTTCATGGCTGTGCTGAATGCTTTATGTTTGTGTGTAGGGCATTAACTAAATCTAGCCATGCAAGATGAAGCAGAGCACCTAAAACCCCCTTTACCATGGTAAAATTACTATAATGCATGGCCGGGCTGGATGCTTCATAAAACACTAGAAAGAGCAATATATGAGACACTAATGGTCAATAATTGTATTAATGTTAATAATCTAAGATCACATTCTTTTATTAATATGAATCATCAGATTTTCAATACATTTTCAAATGGTTAATAAATGCATTTAATATAAACATTAATATATAATTCATAATATCATATATCACTAATATCATAATATACACTACAGTTCAAAAGTTTAAGGTAAGATTTATTTTATTTGTAATAAATTAATTCTTTTATTGAGCAAGGATTGAACAAAAGAGAGTTAAATCATTTACAATGTTACAAAAGATTTTTATTTCAAAGAAATGCTGTTGTTTTGAACTTTCTATCCATCAAAGAATATTTTTTCCTCAAAAATATTAAGCAACACAACTGTTTTCAGCATTTATAATAAATAAGAAATGTTAACCTAATAAGCATATTAGAATATCATAATAATAATGCATTAATATTAATCATTTAAATAATGATTATTCACCAAATTATCTAATTTTCATTATTTTTTAATATTTTCAATAAATGTATTAATATTAAAAATATATCATAATTTATTAATATTACTATATTTAAACCAATGATTATTCCACCATGATTTGCTTAAAGGGATAGTTAAAATTCTGTCATTAATTACTCAACCTCGTTCCAAACCTGTAAGACTTTCGTTCATCTTTGGAACAAAAATGAAGATCTTTTGATGAAATTTGAGAGCTATTTCTCCCTCCGTTGACAGTCTACGCAACTACCACTTTGAATCTTCAAAAAGTTATTAAAGAGTTCGTAATAATCCATAAGTATTGAGCGGTTTAGTCCAAAATGTCTGATGAGACTCGATCGCTTAGGCTTTTATTCACATATAAACATTAATCAACTTACTGTTGTGGTAAACAGAAGCTCAAGCATGGTCGCTTGACGTGCAAGAACCAATGATGTTCATTCTCGTGTGTTACGCAGCAGGTTCGAGCTTCCGCAAGAGGTTTGTTCTCGCAGGTTTGGTTTAGCTTCTATTTATGTTCGCTGATCAATGTTTAAATGTGAATAAAACCCTAAATGCTATCTGTTCATCATATAAACCTATCGTATCTCTCCAGAAAATTTGGACTAAACCGTTCAATTTACACGGATTACTTTCACTATCTCTTTATGAATTTTGTGGGAAGTGGTAGTTGCGTAGCTGTCAATGGAGGGACAGAAAGCTCATAGATTTCATCAAAAAGATCTTCAATTTTTGTTCCCAAGATGAATTTGGTCTTAAGGGTTTGGAGCGACATGAGGCTGAGTTATTAAATTTTTTTGGGTGAACTATCCCTTTAAATTTAGGCTGTTTACGCTTACCATAGATACATTAATATAGAATGTGCGGACACAGGTGTGCATTTATCTGCATGGCTTTGAAGTGTCTCATCCAATCAGAATGGCTTAAAAAAAAAAAAAAAAAAAAAAAAAAATATATATATATATATATATATATGTATGTGTATGTATGTATGTATATATATATATTTTATCGGCTGAACAGATTGATGGTTTGTGAAAGGTGTTGTTCTCTGTGTCCGTGTTACTAGTGACCTACTGTGTGCTGACCGCAAGGCATTATAGACCTACAATGCCAGATAAGCATGTTCTAACTCTCTGTTTATCTTGCCTGGTGAAATACAACTCTATCTATTTGCTCCACAGGTACTATGAGACAGGCAGCATCAGACCAGGGGTGATCGGAGGCTCCAAACCAAAGGTTGCTACACCCAAAGTCGTCGACAAAATCGCTGATTACAAACGCCAAAACCCCACCATGTTTGCCTGGGAGATCCGAGACAGACTGCTGGCAGAGAGAGTGTGTGACAATGACAGCGTGCCCAGTGTCAGCTCAATCAACAGGTGTGTGTGTGTGTGTGTGCACTGTTAAAATATTTTCATTATTATCCATTCAACTTGACACAAAAATGTCTGTTTAAGTGTCAATTTGAATTTCTTCATCCGTATTTTAATTAACTTTGATTTCCTTAAAATATAAGGGAGTGACTTAAGTTTAACCTTTTAAGATTTGATTGGGTTGAAATTGTTTAAAGTGTGTTTTTCCGAATTTGTTTTTGCCATTGCTTCCCTTTCCTAACATGCATAAAGCATGTTTGTGTACATATATTACTGTTCAAAACTTTTATTGAGCAAAGATGGATTAAATTGAACAAAATGAACAGTAAATCCATTTATAATGTTACAAAAAAATTCTATTTCAAATAAATGCTTTATATTCATCAAATTATCACAGTTTCCACAAAATATTAAGCAGCACAACTGTTTTCATGATTATAATAAGAAATGTTTCTTGAGCACCAATTTAGCATATTAAAATCATTTCTGAGGGATCATGTGACACTGAAGACTGGAGTAATGCTGCTGAAAATTCAGCTTTGCATCACAGGAACAAATTACATTTTAAAATATAATCAAATAGAAAACAATTATTTTAAATTGTAATTATATTTTACAATATTACTGTTTTTGATCAAATAAATGCAGCCTTGTTGAGCATAAGACTTCTCTCAAAAACATTGCATAATTTCTTACTGACCCCAATGTCTGTGTACAAACCATTACATTTTTGTGAAATAGTTTATCACTATAGAAAAGGGACTGAGCAATGCATGGAGAAGAGATATAAAGAATGGAGGGGGATAGAGAAAAACAACAGGACTGACTGAGTTGGTGGAGTAAAAAGACGCATATTCATGAGCAGTGTCCAGCTCACTGGTTCAACAGCATGTGTACAATGACAATCTTTCTCTGAGAGAGAGAAAGAGCGAGAGAGCGCGAGTAAGAGAAAGAGAGAGAGAGAGAGAGATAGAGGGAGAGAGAGAGAGAGAGAGAGAGAGAGAGAGAGAGAGAGAGAGAGAGAGAGAGAGAGAGAGGGACGCAGAGGAGAGGGGAAAGGTGCTTTGCTTGAGCAGCCATGCAGGAAGTGTGAGACTCTGCTGCCATGTCAACCTGCATGAGCCACTTCACACACACACAGACACACACACAGACACACACACACACACACACACACACACACACACACACACACACACACACACACACACACACACACACACACACACACACACACACACACACACACACACACACACACACACACACACACACACACACACACACACACACACACACACACACACACACACACACTCTCACACACACACACGAACGTGCTTGCATACTTATATTAGAGCATATACAGTACCCACACACCCCTACACATAGCGCCTTGCATGGTAACCCTCAAACACACCATAATGTCTAATTCCTGTTTGCTCTTTCTTTGCCGCAGGATAATTCGCACTAAAGTCCAGCAACCACCTGGCCAATCAGGAGCTATCTCTGCCCATAACTTAGGTAAGAGTCAACGTCACATTTACTTTTGGCATATTTCAAATTCCCCACAATGAATAACTTTAGTCCTTGGTAGAATTGAAACATTTGGATTTTCAAAATAAATAGAAATGCAGCTTCTGAAAAAAAAAGTACCATTCAAAATTTTGACTTTCAGATTTTGTAAAATACTTTTATTCTGCAGGGATGCATTCACTTGATTAAAAGTGACAGTAAATACATTTAAAATGTTATAAAAAATCCTGGGGAAAAATGCATCACAGTTTCTGCAAAAAAATATTAAGCAGCGCAACTGTTTTCAACATTTTCAACACTTTATTAGAATGATTTCTGAAGGATCAAGTGACTAAAAACTGGAATAATGGCTGCTGAAAATTCAGCTTTGTCATCACTGGAATAAATGACATTTTAAAATATATTAAAATAGAAAAGAGTTTTTTCAAATTGTAATACTGTAATATTTCACAATATTCCTCAAATAAATGATCATAAGAATAAAGCATTGAAAATACCCAAACTTTTGAACAGTAGTTTGCAGTTAGAAAGCAATAAAATGAATTTCGATAGCATAGACAATATGGTAAAATAAAGTTAAATTTGCTATATAACAGACTTATCTTGGCAAATCTGAGCACAATTTGAGACATTGTTGAAACACCAGAGGATCAAATAACCTATTAGCAAAAGTATCAATTTACTCTCTAATTTCATTAATTCCCTGAAGGTTTCACCATACCAGTAACCCAATGAAACGCATCTAGGCAGTGTCGTATACCAATGCCATAGACATGGAGGGGGACTGAGATTTGAGATTTTGAAACATTTACATTTAGATATACTCAATCTTCAACATTTGATAACATCCTTGAATCCCTGACACTCAAAATGCCACCTCCAAAAACCAAAGGGGAATCTCTACAAATGGTCTGAGGCCAGTTCAAGAGGAAAACTCCCGTTGGCAGTTAATAAACTATTGAACTGTGTTTGTCTCACTGTCAGTAATCTTCATAATCGCACACCTCCGCTTAATCTAAATTAATTTCACACGCACAACGCTTGCCAGTTCTCTGTCTCCTTCAGATTATGATGATAAATAGTTCTCATACTCAGGCGGAAAATTGAAATTTAGGGATTTTGAATATAAAGCGCTCGCTTCGGGTTTCCATTCCTTGACGTGAGGGGGAAAAAAGTGCAAAAGAATAAGAGAATCAGATAATTGAAACGATAAATCAGGGGTAAAAAATGGATGGATATGCATTCATTACATTTTCCACCTGGTTAGCAAACGAGAGCGGCGGGCGAGCAAAGGCGTTTATCTTTTCTCTGAGCGATTTGTTTTTCTTTTTTCCCACCTTCTCCATTTTAGCACAGTCTGTTGGGATGTGGGATTAGCCTCATCTCTACACCTTAGTGTCCCCTTGGGGCCACTGTACTGTCACTCAGGCTGTACGTCAGCTGACAGGAAGTGAGATAAAGAGGCGAGCGAGAGAGAGAATGAAGGGTTGACAGAGAGAAGACTTTGTGGCCTCGTCCCTTACTGCCAAGACCTCACAGACAGCCAGACGTGTCGAAAAGCTGTTAGCTTGTTAGCATCTTATCCTTGGGCGGCAGCACGCTGCTAGAATAGAGTGACAGCAGATTTTGGTGAAAGGTCTTTATCAGGGTAAAATGATGGGCCAAGAACCACGAGAGGAAAAACAAAACTCAAAAACATACTACACATTAACAAAAGACAATGGGCTGAGAGCTTTAACTAGGCAGAGGAATCGCATAAAACCCAAATCTGTCTGGAGATATTTACACAGATACACACTTTAACATTCCATGCATTACCTGGAAATCCAACCTGATTAAAATGGACTAAAAATAGTTCATATTACAAATTCTGAGCGATTTATGTATTAGGGTTGTTGACATGATGCTAATTTTCTTTTTGAAATAATAATACATTTGAATTCAAAATTTGGATATATTTTTGGGGCATAAAGTAAAAATGTTAGAGAGGTACTGTCCTGCTATAATAACAAAGAAAAAAAACATTAAAATAATATTCTTGAAAAGAAAGCTTTATTTAAAGAATAGTTCACCCAAAATAAAAAAAAAACTGTCATTATTTATTCATTTATCCAAACCTGTATGCATTTCTTTCTTCTGTGGAAAACAAGAAACATATAAGAATGTTGTATAAAAAAAATGGACAAGTTTTAAATGATTTATGTGTGTATAAAAGTGTATGCATTTTAAACTAGATTTTTGAACGATTTTTCTTTATCACAGTATATTCTTTCCCATGTGACTGTCCTGTCAGCGCAATGAGCAGCACTTTGTTTTGGGACATTTGTGGTCTTCATAACCTCTCTGTAACTTTCTAGCCTCTACAGTGGCAGTGACCCAGGTATCCTCAGTAACCAGTGACACTGCAGGCTCCTCCTACTCTATCAGTGGAATTCTGGGAATTAGCTCACCTGCCGATGCAAGCAAGCGGAAGAGAGATGAAAGTAAGTCGATGTGTGCGCTTTGTTTTCGGGAACAGAAAATCTACTCTAAACGTAGCTTAAAGTGTTGTTAATGCTGTTGCACTGAGGGAGCTTATTTCATGCAGGACACTAATGAGACATTATGTATACCAGCAATTACAGAACAAAAATTCAATTACACCATGTATTCTTTCTTTCTTTCTTTCTTTCTTATGCACAACGTCATCTTAATGCACACACACACACACACACACACACACACACACACACACACACACACACACACACACACACACACACACACACACACACACACACACACACACACACACACACAGAGCACAGATGGAAGTTGCTGAACATTGACAGATGCATCAGAGTAGGTGGGGGATTGGACACCGCTGGCACGTCTTAGATAAACATCTCTATCCAGGGGAGGCACAGTGTGTGCATGTGGATGTGCATGTGTGTGTGTGTTTGCACACGTGTCTATTAAAAAGCCATTGCTTGGCAGACCCCTGCAGTACATGAGGGAACTCCAGATGTCACCCACATACTCTCACACACAATATGACTTATGAAATACCAGACATCAACTATAGAAGATTCCTTTCTATTTAGTACCCTTTCATTTAGCTGTTTAGCAATCATTTATATGTAAATAAGTAGATTAAATGTTTTGACAAATGAGATATAATATAATATAATATAATACAATATAAAACAATAATATTCAAGGTTAAATTAAGCAACTGCAGAAACTATAGATGCAATGCAACTTTGTAAGCTGACTGGCTTAGCTGAACACACACACACACACACACACACACACACACACACACACACACACACACACAAACACACACACACACACACACACACACACACACACACACACACACACACACACACACACACACACACACACACACACACACACACACACACACACACACACACAAACACACACACACACACACACACATCAACTTTCATCCAAGCTCCAATTAGGCCGACGTCTGCCACTTTAATTAATGCAACACATCACATCCAGCAGGGAGGGAGGGGCGACTAAATGCATTTGTGTGTTTAATTGACGTGGTGAAACTGCGGGTGGTCAGTGCTGTGATGTTTTGCAGTGTGTGTGAGTGTGTCTGCACGCTTGCTGCGAGAGGCGTTCTCATGGGTTTGCTGAAGGCATAAAGTAACATAAGCGATAGTTTTTGCAGGTATAGCCTACACTGCTTGCAAATTTTAAGAAGTATAGGGCACATGTTAAGGAGCGTGGTCATGATTTTGTGAAATTGAGAAAGAGTAGGATGGACAAAAATTGTGATTTACAGTTCTTTTACAAATCGATAGGACCCATATCTCAATATTTTGGTTACTTTTTTAAACATCTTCACACACTACGCACAACAGCAGTCTATGTGGGCTAAACTGTGGATTATTTATCATTGCTTTGGCACAAAATGCATTCAATGACTACATCTTTCAAATTACATGATTACTTTTCTCACTCAGACACAAACTCTATATAACAAAAAGGCCAATTTGGACATGCTTACATACAAATGACTCTTATGAGTCAGTTCTTTTTAGTGAATCAAAAACATACAGTGCGACCAGTGTAAACGATTCCTGAAGCGAATGAGTCTCATGAGCTGGTTCTTTTTAGTGAATCAAAAGCATAGAGTGAGACCAGTGTAGACCAATTACTGCAACGAATGACTCTTATAAGCTTGTTCTTTTTAGTGAATCAAAAACATACAGTGCAACAAGTGTAAACAGATTATGAAGCGAATTAGCCTTATGAGCCGTTCTTTGTAATGAATCAAAAACATACAGCGCAAAAAGTGTAGACCAATTCCTGCAACGAATGACTCTTATAAGCTTGTTCTTTTTAGTGAATCAAAAACATAATGCATGACAAGTGTAAACCGAGTCATGTGAACCGGTTCTTTTTAGTGAATCAAAAACACAGCGCAACCAGAGTAGCTCAATTCCAAAAAAGATTGACTTTTGTTAGCCGGTTGTTGTTTTTTAAATAATAGTTTGAATGAATAAAAGACGAGTTACTCATTTCAGTCAGTCTGAATCACTGCCCTGTACAATATACAAAATTAGCAGAGAGAGAATTTCTTTCATATGTTTGCAAAATGGACATTATAACTGAAATATACCATAAATATATATAAATACAGTAAAACTTAGAGCTTGTGAATCAACGATGAATTGGGGAATTTCTTTCTTTCTTTCTTTCTTTTATTCAACTTTCAGAAAAAACATGAATTGGGAAATTTCTATCGATACCCAGGCCTTAGAAAGCAAAAGCGAGAAATTGAATAAAGATGTTTTCATGTACTTCGGTAAATTGCGTCTATGTAATTCTAGGAATTTCTATGCTAAAAGGTAATGCTTTCAAAAAGGGAGAGGGAGACAAAACACATGTTTAGTGAAGCAAGACACTATGATTTCCAGCTGCACACAAACAGGAAAGGAAGTGGCAGAGGGTTTGGATGGCTTAGTGTGTGTGTGTGTCTGTGTGTGTGTGTGTGTGTGTGTGTGTGTGTGTGTGTGTGTGTGTGTGTGTGTGTATGTGTTTGGGGAAAGCCCACCGATGCCCTTTGACCCAAGGGAAGTGATCTGAAAGAGAGAACTTGACTCGTGGGGCCTCTAGAACAGAAGCATTGTGTCTGCCCATTCTCGAAGAACGGAGGAGGAATGGATGAGGGGAGGAGTTGAGGAAAGGAGAAATAGAATAAAGAAAGACAGGAGGCCTGTGGTAAGGGGCAGTGGGGTCGGACAATGTTCTCTTTGCCCCCTGAAACAATAAGGAAACCTTCCTTTAATGTAAAAACTTCAAAAATCGAAGGGGATAAAAAGTAAAATAGAAAAATTATACAAATTTATGGTTGTTATTGTGTTCAATTTAACAAACCAAACCTGGATGTTTGCATCGGCAGTGGACATCATCAGGACAGACAAGATTTCCTCTGCCGTTTAATATGTTCATTTCTTGTCCAGTTTCATTTCAGTCATTTTTATCTCGTTCATTCTGCGAAATATTCTCAATGGAAGATAGGGGAAATTTTTAATAAGGTGGGGGGATTGTGAAAGAGAGGGGGAGTGAGAGAGAGAGAGGGAGGATAGGGGATAGATGATAACAGTGGGATTTGTTAAAGGTTGGTATCCTCCTTTCAGAGACTTATACTTTGATCTGTCAAGGTTGGCATGCGCACACACACACACACGCACACACGCGCACACGCGCACACGCACACACGCGCACACGCGCACACGCGCACACACGCACACACGCACACACACACACACACACACACGCACACACACACACACACACACACACACACACACACACACACACACACATCAGCCAAACAGTTTTCTCTGCCCCAAAAACCTTCAACCTCACCCCTGAGAGAGAGAGAGGAAGGCAGAAAAAGACAGAGGGGGCACAACGGTGATCTCATTGTTGCTATTGTCTCTGCTTTTGAAGCAAGGAAGATGCCTCTCCTCCGTCCTCCTTCTGTGTGTGTGTGTGTGTGTGTGTGTGTGTGTGTGTGTGTGTGTGTGTGTGTGTGTGTGTGTGTGTGTGTGAATAGTGGGGTTAACCCTGAATGCAGCTGGGCTGTATTGTGTCTGGTTACAGAGAGTGGTTCCCTAAAGCAGGTTCAGAGGCTGAAAGACAAAAGGCCAGAGAACATCTGAATACCTAAGACCAATGATTCTGTTTGTGTGCGTGTGGGTTTGTGGGCTTTGAAACTTAACACGAGGAAGGTTGGTTAACTGTGATGCTGGTATGGTGTGTTTGTTTAAATTTGGTGAAAAATAGCTTTATTGGTGACCTCTCTTCTTTCTGTCTCTCTTTTGCTCTGATATGGCTGAGTGGACTTCCAGATGTGTCTGAAATTGCATTTCACACATGGTGGCTGACACCGTGAAAGAGTTACACGCATAACATACACACAAACAGTCACAGATAAACACGTATCTGTGTAATAATAACAACTAAAAAAAAAGTCCATAACATTGTTTTGACACTCAGTGGCTATGTTTTAAGATATGGATGTTTGTGGACTCCTGAAGCTCTAGAAGAAATAATAGGCAGTCGCATTTACAGTTGTTCTGCAAATTTTTGCAGGTGAAATCCAGTAATTTCAATAGGAATCATGTCCATTGGAAATTTCGCATGAGGTCAAAAGATTTCCTCATGCAGATTTTGTAATGGGTTCAAACTGCCATATTGACCAGAAAGCTGCTTGGTTTGATGTGACTTCTGTGTGAGCTGTGCTTCATAAATCATGACACTTTGGACCATTTTTTTTTTTTTTTTGCTTTGTGAAATTCTGGTGAAATTTCGCTAATATGACTGCATCTTAGATGTTCATGTAGGATTATCTTGATTTATTGAAACCTGTAAGGGTTTTGATTAGGATTTTGAAACACAACAGAAAGTTATGATGAAAATAAATATATATATATGTGTGTGTGTGTGTGTGTGTGTGTGTGTGTGCTAAGCTTATTAAGTATATATAAATATCATACTTAATCAGACTTGTGGAATTTAAGCCATCTTGAGTGCTCACTGAATGAAAAGGGGATAATTTCATGTAAATTCGATATTAATCTGATAATATAATTTGTAATAAGGCAAACTTTGTATGAAATTAGAATGCTAAATAAATGCATTTTAACTAGTGGTCTCAGATGTTTTAGTCCCTACTGATGCATAAATAAACAACCATGTGCACAAATATAAGCAAAGCACTCAAACGCTACAGAGAGCTGCGCTTTACAAACAGCCCTTTTTTAAAAAAAAAACAAGATCCAACCTTTCAGCGATCTTTTGTGTGTGTGTGTGTGTGTGTGTGTGTGTGTGTGTGTGTGTGTCCCGTCAGTGGACAGTCTTTGAGTAGAGTGGAAAGCAATAAACCTGCTGAAATGGTGCCATCTCACAGACATGATTGATCAATTGAATTCTATCAGACACACTGACCGCTGGGATTAAGAGGGTCAAAACACTGGAGATCATACACTGTCCTGTGTGTGTGTGTGTGTGTGTGTGTGTGTGTGTGTGTGTGTGTGTGTGTGTGTGTGTGTGTGTGTGTGTGTGTGTGTGTGTGTGTGTGAGAGAGAGAGAGAGAGAGAGAGAGAGAGAGAGAGAGAGATAGAGAGAGAGAGAGTGAGAGAGAGAGCATTTAAGTAAGTCCTGGCGTTGAGGTGTATTAGAGACACATGGGACCTTCACGCCATCAGCGAGTCAGTGACTAGCACATCTTTCTTTTAAATAACTGCAGGCGGCAGTAAACTGGATCTGAATTCACATTCAAATGGATCGATTTCTGTGTTCAAATGAAGGAGGAAAAAGGAATGTTAGGATAGCGGCTTTGTCTGCCTGTTATTTTATCCTACTATCCCTCCATCTCTCTCTCTCTCTTTCTCGTTTTGTGGGGATTGCTCTGGCCTCTGACTCAAACTCCCTAGAATAACCTCTCAGAGGCATTTTGAAGAAATGAATTGGCTCTATATCAGGGATTTTCGTTTCTATTCTTCTTTTTTCATCCCCCTCTCTCTCTCTCTCTCTTTTCTCACCTTGTAATCATTTGAGGGCTGTAGCTTTCTCAGCTCTTATAATTGTCTCTTCAGAAACTCAACAGCCCTGTAATAACTGACTCACACGCTGCCTTAACACTCGCTCAGAGAGGAATCAGTTTGTGTGCCTGTATGTGTGCTTGAGTCTCTGTCTGTTGGTTTTTAGAAAAGTTCAAGTACCTTTATGATCATGATGACAAAGAGAAATAAATCACTATTATAATTTTTCCCCCAGCATGTAATAAGGAACATAAGTCAGGCCCCGTATCTCCACTTCCCTAATATAGCAGGCAAAAAAACTGAAGTGAAATGAGTAGTATGTCCAAATTTGCGATGATCATACAACGGTAGGGGAAATACCAGTATGACTTATTATGGTGAGATTCTGATAAGTGCATCAAATGGACACTTTACTATCCCATGGGGCCATGGGAAAGAAGACATGAATGGCAAAGCGAATTATGCCATAGGTCACATGACAATGCTAACATGGCAATTGGCGAATGTAGTATAGGCACATTTTTTAACGGTTGAAAAGTAAGTTGATATAGGTACATGTAGTACATACTACATAGAGAGTATACAATTTAGGATGCAGCTATAGAGTTTCAGATCCTCACGATTATGTTAAAACAAATTAGATTAAAGTGGTTGACTTGTAAGATGGTTTAGTACCATAGGGATAGTTCACCCACTTACTCACTCTTATGTCGTTCTAAACCTATACGACTGTCTTTCTCCTATGAAAAATATTAAATAATAATTAAATAATTAATAATTAAATATTTTTTTCACACTTTTTGCACAATTTGACAAAATGACATTTTGATTGGATACGATGCCAATAAAAATATTCGGTAACACTTTATTTTGATGGTCCCTTTTGAACATTCTGTTGACTATACGTAACTTTGCAACTAAATGTCAGCTAACTCTGATATAATAAGAGTATTAGTGTACTATCTGCTTAAAATCTGATAACTCTTTATTGTGATGCTCCCCAAAATACATTCTACTGACTATAAGCAACTTTACAAGTACATGTCAACTTATTCTAACCCTAAACCCTACCAGTCTACTAATACTCTACTAACACTCCAATGAGAGTTAGTAGACATGTAGGTGTAACGTTACTTATAGACAACAGAATGTGTTAAAGGGACCAATAAAGTGAAACCAAATATTATGCTCAAGGTATGTGCTTACTTTCATTATTATGCATTTTCTTCAAACACCATGTCTCATTTTTCATCTCAAGCATATTTTTTATTGACACTGTTGTTTCCTGGCATACAAGTACTTTATTTATTTATTTAATTGAAGCAGAATTGTTCGGTGTGGTGGAAATGACGTCAAAACTAATGTAATATTTGAAATATTATTGAATTATTCAACTTTTGTTTAAATTATCATAGTTCTTCAAATCTTTAAATATGTTTTATGATGAATTTTCATTTTTATTATATTATTATTAAAAGTCTGGGCTGGGGACAAGACTCCAACAATAAAATATAAACTTAAAAGCCATTTGAAAATTAGCAAAAATAAATCATAAAACGATCCTTTAAAGAAAAGTTGAAATCTATTGGTTTAAATAAAAATCAAACCCTGGCACATAAAAGTGCCTGAAGTTGAAGCACCAATATGTTAACATTATGAATTAACAATAAACAAAATAATGGTGAATTCATGTATAGAACCTTATTCTAAGTTGGTTTATACGGGCTTGTACTTAATATGCACTCTTATTCTTAAATGTCCTACTTTTGTAAATTTGACTTTGCATATTATTACTACTTGATGAAATCTGTGTGAATCTCTCTCCAGCTCTACAGGATTCTCCTTTGGCGAATGGCCACGCCCATTCAGGGCGGGACTTTCTGCGGAAGCAGATGCGAGGAGAGCTCTTTACGCCGCAGCAGCTCGAGGTATTGGACCATGTCTTTGATCGACAGCCCTATCCCGACATTTACCCCGTCCCTGACAGCATCAGCTACAAGCCTGCCCAGGTAAGGGCTGGAGGGTAGGGGTGTGTATCCTGCCACAGTGGTTGTGTGCACCTCCTCTGAAAACTCACGCTTGCCCTTGCCTGGCTGCCAATATTGCTTGACCCTGTCCCAACTCTGCTGTTGACCTATGCGCCCCCACACTGAAGCTTAAGCTGACCTTTCACCTCTTTAAGCTAATTCTGGGGCCTTGACCCCGCTGGTGCTGATCTATCCTCTATCGAGTTTTAGGGTGAGGTTAAGTCCCAGCAATGTGTAGAGGTTTAGGGTTAAGTAGCAAACACTTGTTTATTAGCTTGCAAAAGTTACTCACACACATGGAATTATGTTTCTATGTCCACATCAGATACATTCTGCAAAAAATATTTAATTCTGTAAGATGAAGGTTTCATAAATGTTCAGTTTTTATTTAGTGTACATTATAGTGAGCTTTTAGACTTATTTCTTTTAACTGCTGTCCAGTCCTGGGTCATTCACATATTTGAGATAAAACATAACATAAATCATCACCCAAGCACCAAATCGCAATATCAGAATGATTTCTGAAGGATCATGTGACTGAAGACTGAAGTAAAGGCTGCTGAATGTTCAACTTTGCCATTACAGGAATAAATTACATTTTAAAAGTATATTCAAATAGATTTTTAAAAACATTTTTTAATACTATTTCACAATATTACTGTTTTTACTGTATATTTGATCAAATAAATGGAGCTTTAATTTTTTTTTCTTTTGACTGGTAGTGTATAATTGCAAATAAACTGGACAGCTACTGCACATTCATTGAATGAAAAATAGCAGCTTTGACATTCTGAAAAGTGTGACCTAAGTTTAGAGTGACGTGAGGGAGGGTACATGATGACAATAGTTGCAGTTTAAAGCAATGGATCTGCGAATAGTGTGACTTCACTGGACTGGCCAAATTGTGAATAGAACATTTCTGCCAAAGCGTTTTAGACAGACAATTTTTTTTATTTTATTTTTTTTAACCATTTTTGGAGAGCGTAATCCCTTTGGATCAAAATGGGCCTGTTGTCTCCATTCTGGTCAGTGCTGGGTTTGTGTAAATGCTAACCCATAGCAGATAAGATGCAAAAGTACAGCTGCATGCACAAACAAACGATCACATTGGATAAAAACTGTCCACAAGAATAGTCAGTCAAAGGTGTCACTCAAAAGTCAAATGCTATCACCCCCACATTCATTCAGGCACACACACACAAGGCCAGTGTCAGGGTTCTATAGACTTGTCTGAAAGACCCCATAATTCCTCTGTCCATTTCACCACTGAGCGCTGAGGCTGGAAGGGTCAAAGGCTACTAAGCAGGGCATTAACCCTAGGGTCAATCCACATCCCCTGGGTGTGTGTGTGAGTCAGGTTTGTTGTGGCACAAACGATCAGACAAACTGAGAACTGGGAATTTGGAGCTGTCTCTTTTTAAAAAAATTAGATTGTACGAGAGAGGTATATGCTAAGCGGTCTTGTGGCGCTTTTCCACTGCATGGTACGTCTCGGTACGGCTCAGTACGGTTCGGCTCGCTTCGCTTTTCCACTGCGTGGTACGACTCGGTACGGCTCAGTACGGTTCGGCTCGCTTCGCTTTTCCACTGCGTGGTACGACTCGGCTCGGTGCGGCACGGCTCAGTTCGCTTTAACTCGGTTGCTTTTCCACTGCAGTAAGTACCGCTTCAAAGTGGGTGGGATTATGACTGATCGTTATAGTTTATCCGCTCCTCGTCAACCAACAAGAGGAACGTCTGCGCTTCTCGTCCACTGACCACGATTCAGCCATTTCTTTTTTTGAAGTTTTTTTCTTCAAGGAAGTCAAGCAAGTAATTTTAAAAGAGGTGCTACAGCGGTGGCTGTTACTGGCTATTTAAATGTAGCGGGTTTGATGTCTCGCAAATACAATGACGCTGGTAGTGACGATTCTGTCTGTCTGACCAATCAGTGATCTACAGTGCTTCCACGTCACATTTTAGTATTGGTACGGTACGCTTGAAGCCTCAACAGAGGTGTTACCATTTAAAGCGAGCCGAAGCGAGCCGTACCGTACCATACCATGCAGTGGAAAAGCGCCACAAGTGAGCCGTACCGATCCGAGCCGTACCGTACCATGCAGTGGAAAAGCGCCACAAGTGAGCCGTACCGATCCGAGCCGTACCGTACCATGCAGTGGAAAAGCGCCAAAGTGTGCCGTACCGAACCGTACCGTACTGTACCATGTAGTGGAAAACCACCATTGGTTGATTGACTGGCAGGTTGTTTTGCCTCCACTGACAGTCTAACCTGTGAATGATGCTGAAGGAGAGAGAAATGATAGAGAGCTTGAATCTGTTGTGTGTGCTTGTGTCTACCAGAATCAGGAAATGAACTTGGTACTTGATTTAGATCTTTCCTATCTTTCCGGTTACCTAGGGCTCATTTATAAATAAAAACAATTGGTGTGATTACACCATTCATATGTTTTTGATGACATAAAAGTGTGCTTCATGTAGTGACGTCAAAATTAATGAATTTTATTTAACATGACCAAATCAACCGGATTATATTAAGCATCAGAAATAGCATCACTTTGTTTCCTCCGACAAAAAGCAAATATGATTTTCACTGGCTTTTGGATTATTGCATACAAAATACTTTGTGACCAACAAAAGTTCATTTTACACAGGTTGTTCATATAATCCTCACAAATGAACAAAGTTTTCTATGAATTCTGAAGCCTAAATACAATCGCCAGAGGTAAAAAGCTACATTTAGTCTATTATTGAACTACACCATGGACACATGACTTCAACGTCACCACCACAAAGCTTCTGAACAATCTGCACATTGGAAAGTTTGAGTTAGAATAGTTTATAAGAGCGTTTATAAGATCAAATAAATGTTTCTGCTGTATAAAATGCATCAAATGGTTATTTATATGTAAATATACAGGACTGTAATAATGGCAAGAGAAAGCTATGTAGATGTGTAAAAAAGAATATAACTTAACAGTCACTACAATAATAGTTCTCAACTGTGCCAAAGTTTATATGACGAGAGAGTCTATTCATGTCCAATTTTCGACTAGGAAATTCATATTTACAATAATTCCAATACCACGTGAAAGCAGCATAATTCCTATGGCCAATTCTCTGCATCTGTTGTGGACAGGTGAGGATGATATGGTGGCTGAGCAAGTTAAATCAAGTTCAAAAAGCTCCATGTATTATATTCCTCCTTGGATCAAATAGAAGTCTTTCATATACAGCAAGAAAAAAAGTAAATAAATTAAAAAATAAATACCTATTTAATTAGAATGAGTTCTTCAGCAAAATAAATGAAAGCAAAATCCTTGACTATTTTTAATTTTACTATTATTAATTAAAAGTGGAAAAATGTACGATATGACCCCAACCCCCCCCCCTCTAATATGAATCTAATATCCTTAGCAATCTGCTTGTTATATACTTTGTAAAACCGAAGTGGTATGAAAGCATCTGCTGTGATGGTAAACATAAAATGTTATGTTTCTCTTTTCTCTCCACCCATACATTTATTCCTCAAGCTATATCTATAGTGATGAAATTTCTTTTCTCATCTTTCATCCTCCCCTCCCGCACCCTTTCTCCGCCTCTTTTACATTTTTTTTCACTTTTGTGGTGCTGGAAGGACCATTAAGCACTGGCAGATCTATTAATTAGTGTCCTGCACTTCAAGGGGTAGCATATAAAACGGCACGCTCGTGAGAGTCTTTTCATTTGAATTTCCTCTTTCCTTCTCTTTATATTATGCCAAAGATACATCAACAGCCCAACAACCCTTACACTGAACTAATTACTCAGCTAGACCAAGAGACTAGAGAGATAAAGGCACTGGAAAATATATTCATTCATGAAAACAAACTTTGGAGGTAAATAGTAAATATTAAGAGATCAGAGCAAAAATGCATGCAGTTGTGTTTGACTCAGCCCAAAGCATTTTCATTTTGAGGACTTTTGCTTTTATATTATATGAAAGTATAGAAAAGTAAAAGATTAAGGATAATATATGGGGAATGGGACATGACACAGGTCAGACTCAAACCAACACATCATACATGTCCAATGTTATGTGCCTCCATTTTTGCAAACCTCCAAAACTGTAACTATAAATACAATTTACTGCAGTTTCCAGCTGAAATCAACATAGTGGCAGTAAAAAAAAAATCGCCTCACATATTCAACTCCATATGTATAGATTTGTAGTAAACTTGCTTGGTAGATCACCTGGTACAGCATTGTACTCGTAACACAAGTCATGATGAAAGAGCTTGTAGAAGCAAGCTAAAATGGCATGGTTGCGTCAGCAATGCATTTTTATTTTACATTTTTGTTAACACTATCGGTAGGTATAGAGTAGGGTTTAGGCATGTTAGTTTCAAATGCAATCGAGCATTAATATTTTAGCGCCACTCCCCGGATATTTAATTTCTTAACTGCTGCGATACAGTATATAAAATAAGTAACAAAACTAACAACAACTAAAAAAATGTGTTCACATCTGTTACCGATAAAACTGAACATGCTTTTAGCACCACTCATAGGACATTTCACATTGAGAGTGTCCCTAAACCTGCTAGAAGTACGTGATATAATTTGGCAGAAATGTAGCCATATGCACGTTGAATCTGTGTTGCACATGTCATAAGCAGGTGCTCAGTCCCCTGCACCATAGCAGTTACTGAGTCATGATGTGTATAGGGCCTTTCCCACCAGGTAGTTCTAGCCACCAAGGTAGTTCCCCGAGAACTAAATGTTCCCCTAGAACCATTTTCCTGGTTGCATTCGCACCGCCAGTAGTAACTCTGATGTGACGTAAGCCGTGCATGTTGTTGTGACTTTTATTTTGAAAGTGCGGACGAGCACATTTATTTTGACGGCGTTCATCTTCATTAGTTTACGATCTCTTTAACAGTCCTGTCTAATGTTATTAGATAGAATTGTTATACAAAGAAAGTAGATAGTATATGAAAAAGTATTAGCTTTTGCAGTGAGGTTGATGCCTAATGTTGCTAGCTGAGTACAAACACATAATCATGTTTTGCTTGGTCCCCTAAAAGTCGCGTTGGATTTTCTTTTTCTTAGTGTAAAGGTTGAGAGGTCCATCTATCACAGTTTTCCATGTTCTTAGAGTTAGTTTGTGGAGTAAATATAGAGGCTATGATCTGTGTGTGTACACAGCGTACACTTATGTCACAGGTAGTTCCTACTGTGGTGGGTTAGACCCTACTCTGAAGTAGGAGCTCATTTATTTCCCCAAAAGGCGTTCCTGGAACTAAAATCAACCCTAGTTCCTTTGGTGCGAACACGCCAAATAGCAGGTACTTCCGCCAATAGTTTTAGGAACTATGAGAAAGTTCCTTCCGAGCGAAAGCCCTTCATGTGGAGGACATGAGTTTCAGTCTTGTTTGCACTGTGTCCTGATCCTATTCTCTAACATTTCCCATACTCTTTCTACTGTAATAATAAGAAAAAGAAAACTTAAGTGTAAAAATTAAAACTAAAAACTAAAAATTGTTACTTAAAATTAAAACCGTCCACACTTAGTAACAGTTTGTATATAACTTATATAACATATTTGTATAACAGCGCTGGCAAGGGACAGTTCACCCAAAAATAAACATTCTGTCGTCATTTACTCAAGTCTTTTCAAACCTGTATGACTTTCTTTCTTCTGCAAAACAGAAAAGAAGATACGGTGCAATACAATGTTGTCAAATGTTGTTTTGGACCCCACTTACTTTCATTTTATGGACAAAAACTGCTGAAACATTCTTCAAAATATCTTCTTTCGTGTTTCTCAAAAGAAATAAATTCATACAGGTTTGGAATGAGGGTGAGTAAATGATGACAGGACTTTCATTTTTAGAGGAATTGTGCCTTTAAATATAATATTTCTCCAAAAAGGTATGGAAACAACATGGTCTCAAATAAAGCATTTAAAATTGTGTGTGTGTGTGTTATACATGCTGAGAGCCGCGACTCTTTGCTCCAGAGGAGCTCACCAATAAATGCCTCCCTGCCAGTCAGGCTCATTTAATACTGCATGCACTGCTAAATACCTCCCCCATCACTCTGTCTCAGTCCCACACACACATAGTGCAGTTTACAGGCTCTTCTAGGAGACAATGCGTACAAGCTGAGGGAAAAATAGAGGAAGAGAGATAGCAGGAATGGAAGAGAGAAAGAGCATCTGAGAGGAAATACTATTATGTAAATGCGGCTGCGGGTTGGGGCGAAATTATTTTGGTGTCGCGCGATTAGGGGCCTCATCTGTTATTGATGTGCGCGAAAAGGAGAGCCATTACAGAGGGGCTGTGTCAAAAACGACCCCCGAGAAAACTGTGACCCCTTGAGAGAAATCGTGAGAACAAGGAATACAGTTGAAATGGAATTCAAGGAAGTTTCAGAAAGGCTGTGTGCTTGTTATTTAGTCAAAATCAATAAAAGTTTTTTTTTCTTTTTTTGGGGGGGGGGTGGTTCTCTTTTAACCTCTTTTTCTTCTTTTCATCTCAATTGATTTTACAAACTCTATTCCTTGTTAACAGCCATTTTTCCCCCAACCTTATCTTCTCTCTATGTCTGGCCTCGCTCCAATCTTTGCCCCAGCTGTGGTATGTGTGTGCCACGTCTATATGTGAAATGTGTGTGTGTGTGTGTGCATCATGGTTGCTGATGGGTTGCGTAGCTTCAGAATTGACAACATTTACAGGCTAAAATGAGAATCATCCATCTTCACTAGGCTGCTGTCAGAGGTAGGGCCAAACTTCATAATCCCCAATTACTAGCGCTAACCTTCCCATCTACATACACACATGGTGAGGGGGTGGGTGCGAGCTGCATAAATAGAGAGGAAATGCCTATCTCAAACTGAATGACTGAAACAGAGAGAAATAGACAGTGGGAAGGAGTCAGGGATGGAGAGGGAGAGAGAGAGAGAGAGAGAGAGAGAGAGAGAGAGAGAGAGAGAGAGAGAGAGAGAGAGAGAGGTAGTGGATGGCGTGAGCTGTGATTGGTAAGGTCACAGTCTACTGCCCTCGCCGTGGTGATGAGCACTGAGGTGTTTAAGGGGTCACTGGGATACACACATACATTCACACACAAACACAAACAAACATCCTGCTTACCCTGTGTATTAGATAGGAATTTAACAGCTGTGGTTTTCGGTTGTAATTCTAGTAAAGAATTATGGTTCCATTAACAATTCTCTTAGCTCATTTAGAGGAAACTCCCTCCCCCTAATAATCTGAGCTAACTATATATTGAACAGACAAACAGGAATTTTTGTTACATCACAATTGATGAAAGCAATGAATTGTGGTTTAGTGAAGAATCTCTTTGACTTTTTTCCTGAAGAGAAAGACTGCAAATTTTAAATGTGTTTAAAGCCACAACCTTGATATCAAATTATGTGGTTCCAGTATTTTGTCTTTTTATCCCAAACGGAATCAGTTCTGAAAAAGATTATTTCCAAACCCTAGTATAAGAGCACAAACTGTATGGTAACAGCAGGGGCAGGTGTATCATCAGGATTTTGTTGAAGTTTAATTCACACCTAATCAGGGTTATTAATAACCTCCTCCTGCACTAAAACAGAAGCGACATCCACTTCCCAAACTCTGCCATCAAACCACATCCACACCTGAGTGACAAACCCCATTACCACCAATGGAGATAAATCACCGTGGGTGTGGGGTGGGACAGAGATCATTGTAAGTAATTGGTCATGAAAGCACACAAGCGGGGTCAGTCTGAGGTCGGCCACATACATCACCTGAATCTGTGCCACCTCTACTCATTAGTGTTGACTATGTACCTGTGTGTCATATTTTGGATACAATTGCAAACAGCAGAACACACACACACACACACACACACACACACAAAGATGAGGGTTAACATACAAAGTAATTGCATGAAGTTGATTTTCTTCCATTATAGCCATCTAATGAAATCTGTTTCCATAGACGTCTGATTACTCGGCTATGGCATCTCTGGCTGGTGGATTGGAGGAGATGAAGAACAGCTTGGCCAATCAGACAGGAGCAGAGTTGGGTTCCACTGTTGCAGGACCTCAATCGTATCCACTAGTGTCCGGTAAGCAAACTATGTAAAAAAAAAAAAACATGTAGTTTTCACTTCTGTCTTCTTTCCAGATGTTTGCTTATCAAAGCAACCCATCCCAGTCAGCATGTGACCAACCTTTAAAGGAACACTCTTTTGGAAATAGGCTCATTTTCCAACTCCCCTAAACTCTTTGGTCATTTTTTTGACAGATGCTAACGGTCTAATCAGATTCAATGATCTATGCTAAGCTATGCTAAAAGTGCTTCCGCCAGACCCGGAGATCGGCTGAATGGATAAAAAAAACTGTAAAACTTAACTGTTTAACTCTAGGGGAGTTGGAAAATGAGCCTATTTCCAAAAAAAGTGGAGTGTTCCTTTAAAGCTGAAATGTGGTTGAAATAATGTCAGTTGTTGTTTCACTGTTGAAATAATGTTTAATGCTAAATGGTTGTAAACCGATAACAGTATACTTAATACTCATAAATCAACATTGAAATTTTAAGACATTGTAAAAGGAAAATGTTGAAATATAATTGCAATATGTTAATTTGATTTGTAAAATCGAAACAAACTTCAACAGTGATTCAACCTTGATCCATGATGTTGATTTACATGTGAATAAATGTTGAAACATCATTTAACTTAGGGTACTTGACTGCTGGCAAAATGGGTTTCAATAAAACTTGGCTGCCTATACAATAGAAAAGCGGAAACCGTTTTGAAATCGGAGCTACCTGAAAATAGGCTGTTGTCTTCCCTTTTGCCAAATAGGTAGAAAAACTTCAATGCTCATAATTCACTGGGCATGTTGCCATCCAAGGCCACTCCCACCAGTCTGCTATGGATACGCTTTCCAAAGTCAAATACCGCCTTGCTTTAGTAGGAAATACCTATTAGCAAACTTTTAGTAATAATGGTGTCAACTTGTATTGTTCCCAGGTCCAAGAATTCAAAGAGAAAATGTTTACTTTTGGTTCCCAGTAAACAAGTAAATATTGTTAATTTACACAAACTACCGACATTGTAACAATACAAAGTGGGTTGAAAATCTGGGAAGTTACACTTTCAGAAAGGGCATACATCATATTTTATAATTTCTACAGCTAGTAGTAGTAACTTGAAGTAATTCATGTTTATGTACATCTATAGCTGTGTTTAGAGAATAAATAAAAATAAATGCCATTTGAATGCAAACAAATAACAAGCAAAACAGGTAAGGCTTAAATTAGTCAAAACACGTTTTATACTAAACAATTAAGTGAGACTAGTAATTAATTAATTAATTTGATTTGTCAAATAACATCTAACAGTAGATGTGTTACGAGGGAGCAAGGATGAAACGGAGAGCGAATCCAATCGCAAGCACATTTAATTAAACAAATACAAACAGGAAATCCAGGGAACTCAGAACAAGACAGAAGTAACATTAACCAACAACCGACAGCCAACAACTGAAACACGGGTTAAAATACACAGACAAACAAGCTAAACAAGATAACAAGGGGGCGTGGTTAATAAGAAACACCTGGGGAGACTAATAGACATGGACGAGGAACACCTGTGGACACTGAGCAACAACAAACAAAAGACAAGACACATGGCAGGGTCACATGACAAACAAGGAATCACGTGATATACAAGACACAACAAAAACCCACACGTAACATAGCCTCCCCCCCATGGGCGGCTCCCGACGCCCCTAGAAACAAAAACACTAAAGTTCAGGGGGGTGGTGAAGTGGAGGCGGTCTTGGGGGAGGGACGGGGGACCAGGGCAGAGACGACCCCTCGGGCAGCCATGGCGGAGAAGACAGTCCATCGGGCGGCCAGGGCGGAGACGACCCCTCGGGCGACCAGGGCGGAGACGACCCCTCGGGCGACCAGGGCGGAGACGACCTCTGGCTCGGGCGACCAGGGCGGAGACGACCTCTGGCTCGGGCTCGGGAGCAGACTCTGGCTCGGGCTCGGGAGCAGGCTCGGGCTCGGGAGCAGACTCTGGCTCGGGCTCGGGAGCAGACTCTGGCTCGGGCTCGGGAGCAGACTCTGGCTCGGGCTCGGGAGCAGACTCTGGCTCGGGCTCGGGAGCAGACTCTGGCTCGGGCTCGGGAGCAGACTCTGGCTCGGGCTCGGGAGCAGACAACACACTCACTGGCTCGGGAACAGACAACACACTCACTGGCTCGGGAACAGACAACACACTCACTGGCTCGGGAACAGACAACACACTCACTGGCTCGGGAACAGACAACACACACACTGGCTCGAGAACAGACACTAGAACAGTAACGGCCACAAGGACAGACATAAACACAGGAACAGACGCTGGCACTGGCTCGAGAACAGACACTAGAACAGTAACGGCCACAAGGACAGACATAAACACAGGAACAGACGCTGGCACTGGCTCGGGAACAGCCATCACACACACTGGCTCGGGAACAGACAGCACACACCCTGGCTCGGGCTCGGGAACAGACTCTGGCTCGGGCTCGGGAACGGACTCTGGCTCGGGCTCGGGAACAGACTCTGGCTCGGGCTCGGGAACAGACTCTGGCTCGGGCTCGGGAACAGACTCTGGCTCGGGCTCGGGAACAGACTCTGGCTCGGGCTCGGGAACAGACTCTGGCTCGGGCTCGGGAACAGACTCTGGCTCGGGCTCGGGAACAGACTCTGGCTCGGGCTCGGGAACAGACTCTGGCTCGGAGGCGGCCATCTTGTCCGTAGACACTGGCTCGGCAGAGGTGACGTGAAGCTGCTCTGGCTGTGCAGGCGTGACGTGGACAGTCTCTGGCAGTGCAGACGGCTGTGCAGGCGTGACGTGCTCGGGCTCAGGAACAGACTTTGGCTCGGAGGCGGCCATCTTGTCCGTAGACACTGGCTCGGAGGCGGCCATCTTGTCCGTAGACACTGGCTCGGAGGCGGCCATCTTGTCCGTAGACACTGGCTCGGCAGAGGTGACGTGAAGCGTCTCTGGCTGTGCAGGCGTGACGTGGACAGCCTCTGGCTGTGCAGACGGCTGTGCAGACGTGACGTGCTCGGGCTCGACGGCGTCAGCGGCGAGGGCTCTGGCTTTTGCTCGAAGACTGGCTCTGGCTGGACGTGGCTG
The DNA here is from genome assembly GCA_030578275.1 of Meda fulgida. NCBI lineage: Eukaryota > Metazoa > Chordata > Actinopteri > Cypriniformes > Leuciscidae > Meda > Meda fulgida. The sequence goes on from CM060616.1 coordinate 13,739,086, forward strand.
ACGTGAAGCTCTGGCTGGACGTGACTGACGTGAAGCTCTGGCTGGACGTGGCTGACGTGAAGCTCTGGCTGGACGTGGCTGACGTGAAGCTCTGGCTGGACGTGGCTGACGTGAAGCTCTGGCTGGACGGTCTCTGGCTGGATGCGGAGATCAGGTGATGACCTGGCGTACTGCGGAAGGAAGCTCTCCAGACATCGGCCGAGTGCCTCTCTCCAGTTCAGACCCGAGAGATCGGGGAGCTCCCTCGGATCGACCTCCTTAGCCCCCAGCCGGTAACACAGCTTAACCGCCTCGTCACCGAGAGAGCAGGAGGCAGCAAGAGGGGCAAACCCACAGGTATACTGGAATAGATCGCAGCTATCCAGAGCCAAGGCCGCGATCTGACCGGCGAACTCCCGGCTCATGCTGGGAAGATCAGATGAGATCAGTGCTGCTGGATTCATATCGTGTCGGTTGTTCTGTTACGAGGCAGCAAGGATGAAACGGAGAGCGAATCCAATCGCAAGCACATTTAATTGCAGGGTCAGATGACAAACAAGGAATCACGTGATATACAAGACACAACAAAAACCCACACGTAACAAGATGCATGCATGGAAGAATTGTACCCACTATAGTGTCATTTTCACCACATCTCAAATTATGATCAAATTAATAGCATTCTGTGATGGAAATTACTTCTTTTTTTCTTTTTTTTTTTTGCATTTTGAAATTAAATTAAGACCAATTTCCACAATTAAATAATATTTTCACACAATTTGCATGATTTGACTTTTGAGTTTAAGTTTGGAAGTCTAGGATAAGGGTACAACATTAAAATCTATATATAAAATGAACTTGAAAAGTAGAAAAATATCAAAGGTATGGTACGGCATTTCAAAGCAGTGTTAATGCGACCTTTTTTATATCAAAAAGAAAAGTTAAATAAAAATCAACCTCTGGGAAAAAAAAGCCAGATATGTACTACATTCCCTCCAGTCTGCTACCAGCTGAAGTGCTGATCTGAGATCCGCAAGGCGTTAAACATGAGGTAGAACCACCTGATTGTGGTTCAGCTTGCTGTGGGCAGCCCAGGGGTGAGATGAGAGTGTTATCAGACCTTTTAAACAGTGCTCAGTGATTCAGATTCAGACTCTATTTCCTAAGGGACAGAAGGAGTGGATGGAGACCTGTAATTACTATATACACGTCTCCTCCTCTCCCTTACTCGCTCACTCCATTTGGGAGTAAGGGAGCGCTAATTAAGAGCTGCTTGGACAGGAGCCCTAACGAGAGAATCATGGAATTGGGATTTGTGCACCATCTGACAAGGTAGAGCGAAACCTGTACATCTACCCGGTGTGTGTGTATGAACGTGTGTGTAGAAGGACAGAGAGACAGAATGGATTACAAGCAGAGCTTGTCTCATAATGGACCATGTGAAAAGACTGGATTGAGTTCCTCATGTTTGCATAATGGCGCCCCCTATTGGCAGATCACAAATGAAACTATACTTTACATTTATGATGACTATCATTTTTTTAATCAATTTACAAATGATACAGTCATGCCAATACAATTAGACATGAATTAATGGTTGTTGTTTTTTTGTGGGTGGCACAAGCCGGACTCAAACTTGCATTGACCACATTAGCATCACTGCTCAATGTGTCACAGCATGTGAACTACCCACTAGACCCAGATTTGATCTCTTTTGGACAATATTTTTTTTTCCTGTCTACCCTCTTTCATTCCTCCCTCTTCTGACAATGTCTCTCAGAGGACGAGGCCTTGTCTGTTCTAACTCTGAAGAGTCCATCTCTCTCTCTGTCCCTCGCTGTTGCCCTGTCCACTGACCCAGAGTGGATTAGTATCCAGTCTTCACTAATGTCTTCCTGTCACCTAACATGGACAACTCCCTAACATGGCAACCAGCAGAACAGAGAGAGAGTGAGACTCTCTGTAACTGTGTAAGGTCTGGGCAAGGGCAATTTTCACTGGGGCAAGTGGTCACATATACATTTTAAATGTTAGAAACCTTTACATTTTTGATCCTCGTTATGTTTTCGTTAGGAGAATAAAACATTTTTTATTAAACAGTGGTTTACCGTACAAAAGTCTGTTAGTTTATGGTGCTGTTGTAATTGGGGAAGGGATTTGAAGTGCTTACACTTTTAGATAATATGCAAAATATGCTTGCAAAATATTTTAGGATAAGGTTAGAATTATTGGGCTCTCATTCTAATCCGCTCCGTCTATTTGACGCATACCCGGCACTCGTTCATTTAAGTCTGCGAAGTTAAACATACAGTTGACTCGCTGGCTGTCAGTATAAACCTTTATATGAAATGGAAATACTTGCATGAATTTTTAATATTTACAGTTCAGTACACACTGTATTCGTTCGATACACATGCGTACCGAAGAGAAAGAATTTTTGTTTCGGTAAGAATACGTGTACCATTACACCCCTAATAAGCAATATCACTGCAATTTAGCCCGAAGGCATGATCTGCTGAAAAACAGGATAATTGTGAGTGTGATATTGCTTTTATATAACAGTTAATATTTAGTAACTTGCATTTTAGAAACAATATTGCAAGTTACTTTGTCTGTTTTTGTTCGGTAAATTAAAATAGTTTCAAATGACGTTAAAGCAGAAGAACTATTGTGCAACTCAGAGCAACAAGTAGGTGGTGTTTCGTTTGAGAACGAATCGGGCTGGATTCATGAAAATCTTTTTAAGAGAGAAGTTAAGAAATTCTAAGTTTGTCAGAATGTTGCAGATTTTATTTTAATCTTAAGAAGAACCTTATGTCCCTCTTATATGTGTTATTTAAAAATCCTTGATTTTTAAGTTAGAAAATATGAGGAAAATGGCTGTTAAGAATAATTTTAATAATGTTTTGTGAATCCAGCCACTGTTGAGTGAATGATTCAATGACTTGTTCATAAAGACAGTTCCCTTGTGTCATTCTTGAATTAATTAGCGCTTTTGAACAATCAGTAGACTCACTCATAAAGAAAAGTCACTTGCAACAACCTACCGACGTAATGATGTAACCAGCAGAAAGAGGTATAACATGCAGAAAAACTGTTATTTCAGTGCTGTTGGAACTGCTTAAGCAATCAGATTCGAGGACCGGAATGAACTGTTGTCATTTTTAATATATTATAAAAATGTATGCGTTTTCTTGACTGTTATGTGAACTGTGATAATGGCATTTTCAACACTCACATTTCAACCGCTTTATGCCTGAAAACATAGAAACAGTAACTGAACAATGAGTTTATTTTATCCAAAAACTGATGGGTATTTCCCTGTCCACGCTTTTCACCTCTTCCCATCCTAATGCTCCTTTTCCTCCATCCCTGAGTTATTCTCCACCTTGCCTCAATCTATCTTATTCCTTCTCTCATCTTCTCTATCGTGTTTTTTAAGCTCTGAGAAAGTATGCAGTTTCCCTCCTCTGACTCAGTTCTCGGCTTACTCCACCTCACAGGCCCTACAGCGGCTCAAATGGTGGCTGTGTTGAAGAGGATGGATGAGCTGAGGGTGATGGTGTTTATTATGATGAATGGGCTGCAGTCTACAGATCAGCACCATGTGCAGACAGAGAGATGATTCACTCTGACAGCCATGTCATGTAGCCTAATACAGTTATACATCCATACAACAGAGAGAGAGAGAGAGAGAGAGAGAGAGAGAGAGAGAGAGAGAGAGAGAGAGAGAGAGAGAGAATTAAATTTAGAAACTGCTCAGTGATCATTGTGAAAGTTAAATCTCTTGTTAATATTTTCAATAATACATCCTTGTTTGTTTTTTAATTAACTCTAATCAATAGAGGGTATTGACATTTGCCACGTGTGAGTCAGTTACCTGTGCCTAAAGAGCTTCGTTTTTTACCTTTCAATTTCACTGACGTGATTCTCTCTTTAGTTCCTCTCAGGCCTGAGGGTGACACGGGACATGTATTTTTTTTACACTAACAGTAGAGACAGCCAGACCCTGCCATACAGCAGTGCATAATTATACCAGAGACCCTATTACTGGGGCAAAGGCAGATTTGTGATCTGACATAAAGTTAGATGGCTGTATTAATCGGGATGGTTATACAGGATGTCGCTAGTTTACCAAGCTCATGAGATGTCACTTATCAGATTTAATAAGCTACAGCATAGATCCAAGTTTCATTTGCTGTGAAATGTGAACGCTTTCTATATCAGCTTTTAAATTACACTAGTCTTTAATTGAAATTTTGTGGTCATAAATTTATGCACAATTATAAAAATGCTCCAAAGAGGGCTGATGTACAGTCCAACCTGAGTGTTCTGCAGGTTATATTAATACGCCAATTTGTGGCGAAAAGTGCACTGTCTTTATAAGTGAGCCAGTAAATATAATTTATTCAACAGATTCGTTCAAAAAGCCAGATTCATTTAGGAACATCATTACTGTGTCAGAGACTAACAACTGTCAATTCGGTTTAGGCTTCATTTGGAAAATGTTCATTTGTGGAACAAAAATACACAAAGTAACGAAGTATTTCAGTATTATCTTTTTTTTTTTTGGCACTGTTGCATAAAAGCAATATCATACTCATACTGTTGGTCTGATTACCAGCCATGCTGAGAGGTAACACTAGTATCAAAACAAGAATACCTTCGTTACGTGAAGACAGACCTTCAATTGTGACCTTGTTGTTTTCAAATGTTTTATGTATTTATTTATATAAAAAAACATAGAAACTTATTGTAGGAAGTTTATCAGAATCTGTTTGTTAAGCTTCACACGTCATCGCTTTCATTTCCAAACGCTCTATTAGACCTCAAAAACAAACACTGCTAATATACGCTCACGTGTGCTGTTAAAATATTGAGCCTGTCCACTTTTTTATTTTAAAGCTTAAAGATGTGCTATATGAATAGTAGGCTACTAATAAATGTCTGTTGATATAGTATTTTCACTTGAAAGTAGAAAAAGTATTCCTTTGCGTCACAACTAACAAACAGATAAAAAGGTCAAAGATTTGTTAACTGAACAATTATAGAAGAAATTGCTTCATAAATGGTTGTGGTGATTTGAATGACTGACTGACAAGTTAGATCAATAAACTCTTCCCTATGGAGTTGATGCTAATCATGCTAGAAATGCTCTTTTTTCTATCTTTACAGGTCGTGACCTGGCCAGCACCACGCTCCCTGGTTACCCTCCTCATGTTCCTCCAACTGGACAGGGCAGTTACTCCACACCCTCCCTCACAGGGATGGTACCTGGTGAGTCTCAACCAATTTTTAACTGCACAAACTCCTTACTGTTTGCTTAAAACAGTAATATTGTGAAATATTATTACAATTTTAAATAACAGTTTTCTATGTTAATATATTTTAAAATGCAAGTTATTCCTGTGATGCAAAGCTGAATTTTCAGCATCATTACTCCAGTCTTCTGTGTCACATGATCCTTCAGAAATCAATGCTGATTTGGTGCTCAGAAATTATCGGCACTCAGTTATTAATCATGACGAAAATGGTCGATGTTGAAAACAGTTTGATAGTTTTTTGTGGAAAATTTTTTGTAGGATTTTTTTATTAAAGAAAATTCAAAAGAACAGCATTTTTATGAACATTTTTTAATTTGAATTTAAAGCAACCTTGCTGAATAAAAAAAAAAGTTTACTTACCGCAAACTTTTGAATGGTAGTGCAAATCACGATTTCCACAAAAATAATAAGGAACAAAAACTTAAGTTTGTTAATTATTGGACTGTTAGTTATTGATAATAATAATAAATGTTTTGTGAGCACCAAATCAGCATAATAGAATGATTTCTAAAATATATTCAAATAGAAAACAATTCTTTTAAATTGTAATAATATTTCACAATAATACTTTTTTATTGTATTTTGATCAAATACATTTAGCCTTGGAGAGCATAAGAGACTCTTAACAACATTAACAAATCTTAATTATTCCAAACTTTGACTGTAGTGTACAGACAGAGAAGTTTTTCCCATCATAGTGGATTGAGTTCTTTAGCCGTATTGCTGAAGAAGGGATTGATGACAAAACTATTAGATAGGCTAATTTTCATACATGTGCCACCCTCATTCTTTCTCTCTCGCTCTTCCTGCTGTAGTCACTCTCCCAATACCCCCTTTTCACCTCTGCTTTATTTCAGTTGAGGTCCCAGTGGGAGGGGGTCTTGTCTTTGCCACTTCCTGTCTCCCCCCATCTGCCAGGTTGACAGCACTCCCAGGGGGTTGTGGGATGGAGAAGGGTGGGGGGGTTGTTGGGTGGTTGGCAGAGTGTGGGGCGGGTGGACTGGCTTTGAGTCTTCAGCAGGAGTGGCTGGACTATTAGACCCCAGTCACACAGCTGTCCCTTCTCAACATCAGTAATTTGTTTTTAATGAGAATCATCGCTGACCCTTGACTAATTCATTCATTCTCCTGGAGACTCCCTTGGCCTCCTTTCTTTTAGCTATTTTTTTAATCCACAGGCCACTTCAGAATCACAGAAATACACACAGATTTTCTCCCTATAGGATATTCATATTCACAAAACGGCTTTGAATACTGCTCACATAGATGCATGTGGCTTTAAATAATACTAGCTTGAACAAATGTTTTCTTCATCCGACATCATTTGAAATTAACTGAAAAATATTTATCTATATCATATTCAAATAATATATATATTTATATATATATATATATATATATATATATATTTTTTTTTTTTTTTTTATGGTTTTATATATACATATATATATTTTTTTTATGGTTAAGGGCTACCTGATTTTTTTGTGTTGTCATTGGAACACATTTAACAGTTTTGAATCTTATTTTAGGTTGATGTTATATATATAATTTAGTCATTGCTGAATAGTACTATGAGAATTGAAAAAAATTGGGAGAATTGTTGTCGAAATTGCTTGACACCCTGCAGTATTTCAGTTGTTGTGTCTCCTGTTGAAGGCTGCACCCTCTGGAGGTCACAATTTTTAGCTGCATGCGTCATTGCTGCCTCATTTCAGAAAAATAACCATTACATTCTAAAGTACAAAATAAATTACAGCAATTTACGCCTCATTAGGAATGACAATCAATTATATAATGCCTACTTTCCTGAAATGAAACCTCCTTGATGACGTATACACCGACAGATGCAGTATTGCAGTAAAGTTGCAGTATTGACAGCTTACAGTAAAATATTGAAATTTTTTATCTTAAAGGGATATTGTTTTATAGCAAAATTCAACCTATAAATTATTTCGCCACCAGCGTTTAAAAAAAATCACCACCAGAATTTTTGGTAATTTTCACAAAATCAAAAGAAAGAACATACCCTCTGCTTTTAAACAAAAAAAATGTTTTTATTACTAGCTTCTTGCATTACTTTTTTTTATTTTTTTTTATCAAATCTTAAATGTGGGTAAGTTCAATAAAAAAACATTTTGAAAATCGTTTTTGTCAAAGGTTACGTCTGGATGGGATTCAGAACGATGATCAAAACATAGATGGAGTAGATCCAAGTCCATCAACACCCCCAAAGCTTGCACAGTCCTATAGCATGTCCTGGGTCGACATTTCATTCAGTAACATTTGGCAGTTTTGATTTATATGCCGTTTAATGTTAATGATCGCATTATTTTACATATGCATATGCTTACATATTGTATAATTTGCTTCTTCTTCTTCTTTGCCTGTGTTTTGATTAGGAAATTCAGAAGAAGCGTAATAATGCCCCCTACCATATAACAGTGAAAACACGGAATGTCCGTCAATGGCAGGGAAAGAGTTAAAAGAACTATCTCTTGAAGAGTGCCTTCTCTTTAAGAGCGCATGGTAGTTGTTGTGCACATGTGACTATCAGCATTTTAGAGTATGCTTTTTGCATAAAAAATATGATAGATGATCATTTCTTGCTAAAAGTTCTGCAACCTTTGGTAATGTTGCTTTATAAATGTTATTGGCATCTAAATTGACTTACATACTAACATAAACTGTTTCATTTGTTTAAGAGTTTTATTTTTTTAAAGAAAAGTAGTAAAAAATAATATTGCCTTATAATAGTGTCACATATGCTGTGTAGATGATCAACACAAACAAGATGATGAAGAGGAAAGTCTCTTTAATTAATCCACAGTCATAAATCCAGAGAGAGCGCTACAATGAACACAAACAGAACTGAACTTAAGTACACGTGATAACGAGTGCACAGCTGAACATAATAAGTGACCAAGACAACAAACGACTAACTCAGGCAGAAGGTTGTGAAACAAAAAGTCCAAACTAACAGAACCGTGACAGAACGCCCCCTCCCGGAAGGAGGATACAGGAGGCGGTTCTGGAGGTGGACAGCTGACTGGGAGGACAGAAGAGTTCAGGGTGGTGATGACGGTGGAAGAATCCATGGGATGGCCTTGAGCAGGGGTAAGTAGATGATACCCCAGTGCACAATCAAGGCTGCACTCCACGGCGGCGTAGCTGGAGGGAGGAGCCATGGGGGAAGACAGCCGGATGGTATCATGGTGACGAAAGGAGGCGATGACGACGTAGGAGGTGGAGCCCACCGCGTAGCCGGAAAGCCGATGGAGTGACAGGACACTGATGACCTAGGCGACCACGACGGAGGTGGTGCGGAGTCCGACCCAGGCGGAACCGACGTGCCGAGGGAGCCCGGCGAGGCTGAATGTCCGATGGTCACAGCAGACATCGAGGGTGGAAGAACAGAGAATTTGGGACATGACAGACAGATTCAGATGATAATGGGGCAAACAAGTCAAATTGTCCAAAATAATGAACGTTTTCCCATGCTGAAACCAAAAACTCACTCTCAGTGGTGGGAGGGTGGGCTTACTTCCATAACCTTGAATTCCATGAGAACTCCCTCGGCGATGGATGGTGCAGCCGGCTCGCACACCTGGTCAGACACACGTTGCTCAGGCTCCATGCCAATGTTCAGCTCAGTCGCTCCTGTGGGTGCTGGCTCGAACGTTGCGGTGGAGTCTCTCATGTCTACGGTGGGCTCTTGCTGTCGATCCTCGCTGTCTGGGTGGTCTTAGTTGTGTACTGGGTTGCGAGTGGGGCTGGTGTCATCGTCAACGGGTCCGACGGTGATTGGTGATCCACATGACACCAGCACCCACTCCATGAAATCCTCAAGGATCCCCCGAGGTCCCTCCCCAGAAAACTGCACTTTAGTTATCTGGGAAGTTTGACAGATTGCCTAGAAATATATAGTCCTCTAAATGTCTCTTGGGGGAGCGATTTCCCTGCTCAAGGCAAATGAACAAAAAATCTGTTTAAAATAATTGATTTTTGAACTGAAGTTATTAAAATAACTTCCACAGAGCCGTGCTATTGGTAAAGAGGCCTGCCTCAGAGCTGGAGAGCTGAAATGAATCAGCGGCGTGGGTCTGCGAGTCACCAGCCGAGTCCAGATGGATGGACGGGGCCAGCAGAGAGGACGGGAACAAAGGGGTGGGGAGATTACAGGGTGGGACCGGGTCATCAAACATTTTATTTGGAGCAGACTGAGGATTGCAAGTTCAGGGGAGGGAATAAGGGTGGGAGCTGGCTCTGTATCAAAATCAATGAGCCAGTGCTCCTCCACTGGCTCAGGTGTGGATTGTCTCAACACCACCAACTCTGGGGTTGATCTGTCGATGGGCTACGGCCTCGAGACAGACATTGCATCCAGCTCTGGCTTTGGAATGAACGAGATGGCTGACTCTGGCTCCATGGATATAGGTGGCTCAAGCTCATGGTCCATGGTGAGGACTGGCTTGGGCTCCGGTTCCATGGCAGGTTCAGGCATTGTCGCTGGGTCCGTGGCAGAAGATCGTCCTTTAGTTCCAAAGCTCTCTGGGCTGGGAAGATGAGGCTTCCTAGCTGGAGCGGGCAGGGAGATGGCTTTTGGCGATGGTACAGGCTCTGGGGAATTTCTGTTTCAGTGTGGATGAGAAACTTTTATAAAATGCGTGAAAATGCTAGTGTGGACAGAGAGCATTTTGAAACGAAAACGCCGTTTTCAAATGTATCCGGATTAATGTAGACGTAGCCTAAAACAATGACCGACAAAGAACTGAACAAAACAGGGAGTATATACACAAGGCAACTAAATGAGACTTGTAACTACAGTAATTAGCAACCAATCAAACGAACAAGGGAATTAACAAGACTAAACTGAAAGGAAAAGCAAGAAACACAGGCACATGAATGAAAACTTTTCTTAGTGTAATATGTAAAAGAATCCGATCGAAATTCCAATCGGATCGAGCTCACTCGGATCGATTAAGGTGTTTACATGAAGGTTTTTTAGTCCGATTGAGCCGTCAATCCGATTATAAGGGTCCATGTATGTCTCATACAAAGATACAGAGTGTCTCATCAAAGATAGATAACAAATGTGTGATTGTTTAGCTTCAATATCAAGTGCAAGGTAACAAGTGACAGTGGAAAAACTCTTGTGCAAATAAACAAATAGACTGGTATAAAAAAACAAAAGGTCTACGATGAAGGATTGTTCACCAACCCTTGTATCAACTCCCCGAACACAACAAAACAAACCCAAGCCAAAACAACAACATGTCTCTTGTCGTGTCTCCAGTCTGTCACACGGGTGTCTCTGTCGATGCTCTCCCCGGTTGCCACAGTGACTCGTAGGGTCTTGTCGGGTCCCCTCTCTTCAGAGCAAGATCCGTAACCTTGTCTCGTATTTCCCTCCGACTGAATCCCCCATGTTTCCCCCACTTCTGACAAGCATTTATGACCTTGCAACCCATCTCTCTCGCTGGGGAGACCCCATCCCTATTTTCTTCTCCGTCCATAAGTCATCCCCCTCGCTTTCACGAGCATCTTCCCTAAACAACCTGACACGGTTTAGACGCTGTGGCGCAGAGTTGACAGAGGAGAGGTAACCATGCCAACGATCCCATCTAAGAGCATGCTGAAGGTTAAGAGTAGGAACAAAGCTCCAGACATGCACTTTAGATAATCCCATTTCATTTACCTTCAACTATTGTGTTTTTTTTCTGTCTTTATGATGTCATATTTTAATTACTTTGAAGGTAACATTCTCATAAATAATGTCATGTTCACGGATCCCTATTCTTTTATATAATATACACAGTATGCGTGAACTTTTTTATATTCATGTACACAAATCATTCTAATATGGTGATTTGGCGCTCAAGAAACATTTCTTATAATCAATGAGGAAAACAGCGGTTTTCACTAAATATTTTTGTGGAAACAGTGATGCCTTTTTTTCAGGATTGTTTGATGAATAAAAAGTTAATCATTTTTTTTAATTGTATTATTTTGTAACATTATATGCGTTTACCTTCACTCTTGATCAGGTTAATGCGTCAATGCTGAATAAAAGTATTTATAAATAATCTTACTAAGCCCTCATTTATTTCCCTTCATTCTTAGTAGAAACAATCTTAGTCTCTTAAATTAGATGAGATTTAGCTAACTAGCTATTTTACTCTACAGAAACAATACAAATTGTGATGTTGCTTTAAATAAAAAGTTTTTAAATTAAAGATCACTTCAGTTGTGGTTAGTTGTAATAAATAGAAATTATGAAAACTTGCTCTCTCAATTGAAATTTATAATAAATAAAATGAAAATGTCATTATTTACTCTCCATCAAATGGAAGCTAATTTCTACCTGTTTCTAACATTTCTTGTAATTGTGACTTTATACAATCTAAAAAATAAAGATTTTTCTTAGTTTGAACATTTCATAACCTAAACAATCTTTTTTCCAGTATGAAGTATTTAAAAGTTCCCATGGATGTTAAAGGTTCTTCATGGAACCATATGTACCTTTATTTTTAAGAGTGTCTTGTTAGCTTGCTTAAAACCCCAGTTAGCATTTTGGACAGCTTGTATTTAATCAGTTATTTTGAGTACATTGATATCATTAAAATGAAATAATCTTAAAAAAGAAAGATGATAATTATTGGTAAAACTCCCAAGCTAAAAAAAAACATGTGCATGAATGGATTAAATGCTTATTTACAGATCTCAGAGATGATAGATTTATATATTTCATTCCATTTTTTGTGAAAAATGAATTAGTGGTGCCTTCTCTCCCTATATCTGCTGGATCCCCTTCCTCCACTTTCTCTCAGAGTGTATCGCTTATTTCTCCTCTCCTTCTCTTTCGTTCTGTTCCTTCCTCTCTTTCAGCAGGGGGGCTGACACACAGGGGAGGGGGGCACAAAACCAGCCAGGCAGAACCGACAGAGCAAGAGATGGAGGGAAAGAGAGAGCGAGAGAGTTGGGGCCTCTGATTTTGTGACAGCCAGCAAAGGGAAAGTGTTCCCCAGGGAAAGGGAGAACGAGGGAGATGGGAAAAGAGGGAGAGAAAGAGACATGGAGATAAAGGGAAAACTACACTGAAGCAATGGAGGAGAAAAACTGTCACAAATCGACACTTTCACCTAGCCAATTGGAACTTTTAGGCTACACACTACATACGCTGTATAGGATGTAAAATCAACCTGCAGACTGAGCAATTTTACATGCATATCTAATATTTTTATTGTCTTTTCTTAAATTTCAGGAGGAGATTTCTCTGGCAGTCCATACTCCCATCCGCAGTATTCGACATACAATGATTCTTGGAGATTTGCAAACCCCAGTCTACTAGGTAAAAGCTGCTGAAAGCACAACCGTCTGGACAGTGATGGAGCAAACTTTCTCAGCCCATGCTTTTGTAATAATGTGCTTTAAAAGAAATAATTGTGGTAATTCAACCAAAATAAAAATTCTGTCATTATTTACTCACTATCATATGGAAGACGGTTTCTGTCTCAGAATAAGGAAATAAATGAAAAGGTAATTGTGACTATATCTACCAATATAACTTTATATTTCAAATTACGACAAGTTACGAATTGCAACTTTATATATCACAATGAGACTTTATATGTAAAACTTCCTACTTTATATCTCACAGTTAAACTTTTAATGTAATTCAAATAATTTGCACTTATCTGCAAATTCATCCTCCATTCTGCATATTTGAATTGCCGCCATCACTAGTTAGGACTCACGCTAGAACCAATGGACATGAATTCGATTTCAGGGTTTCAGTGAAAGGGAAGATTATTGGAAAATTGTACAACTTCAGTCTGTTCCACACAGAAAGGTTATGTATAACTTATACACTACCATTCAAAATGTTGTGGTCAGTATGATTTTTTTATTCTTTTTGGGAAAAAAAACCCAAAAAACTAACAGGCCTAGTTTTGTTTTTATTATATTGTTTTCAGCAAGGATCCAAAAAGTGACCGTAAAGACATGTATAATGTTACAACAACAAAAAAAATATCGTTTTTCACAAAAAAGTAGCGCAACTGTTTGCAACATTGATAATAATAAGAGACTTTTCTTGAGCACCAAATCAGCATGACCCAGCCATTGTATATGGAAAAGATTATATAAATAACAAAATACCAGTTTGGATGGACATGTGGGAGACAGAATTTCCATTTTTGGGTGAACTATTCTTTTAAGTTGAAAATAAAATGCATTGGCTTAAGAGTGCTTTATAAAGGATTCATTTATAGTCACATTTCTAAAATAACTGCATTTTCTGTGAACTATAAACTTATTGTTGTATGTGTGTGCACTTCTCAGTGTTCCAGCAGGAGTACGGTTCTTTACTGGGCTCGGAGAGAGCAGCGTCATCGGGTCTATTCTCCGGCCAAACCCCACAAACCACAGGTACCAAAACACCCATGCCATCAGAGGGGGATGTGAGGTTTAAAACATTGTCAGGTTAGCATGCCATGTGTTTTTGTATGTATGGTGCACAGAATAAGTGTTTTAGAAGAACCTGCCCCGATCAGCAAAACCTCAGACTGACACATCTGTCAAGAGCAAGGTGAAGGAGCATAGGCTTAAAAACAGTAATATGTGTGTAAGAGAGAGCCACAGACCTGACCTTAACGTTCCCAATGGACGAGGGGTTCCTTGGAGATTTCATGATTTTTTGCTTTGTGTGTCAAGAAAGAGACCCTGATTTGACAGAAGTTTGACAGTGTTTGTGTGAAGTGCTCCAAGGCTAAGTTTAGTGTCTATTAGGGCTGGGACATATCGTTTTATTGAAATCTCTGTTTTTAATGGTCTCATTTTAGTAGTGAGACAAGGAAGAATTGTGAAACTAGTCTACTTAAACTTACTGGGCACAAGTACTGTATATCATTGCAATGGTCACAATGTTGAATAATAATATTGTTATCAGCAAAATAATTGTGAATATAGTTTAAAAAATATTTGAAATATTACCCCTATAGCATCTATGACATATACCATATGTGAAATACCTCATGCTCTCAAACCCCAGTTTTACCACAACACAAAAGCTACTTAATCACACTCATGTAATCTTCATTTCCAGGGAAGACAAACAGACACATCGACCATATTTCTCCAACATATTTTTCCCAATTTCAAACTCGTTACCTCCGGCAATAAAGACTAAGCAGCGTCGCTGTCCCTGCACTGTTATACCCTTCACTCATGCCCGCTGTCTCTGTGTGGAATAAAGAAAAATAATTCCTGCTAAAACTAAATATGATACTAAAGACATTTCTGGGTCTAAGGGGTCCATCGGCACTTAATGCCAAGACAGACTGATCAAGAAGGATCATGTGTCTTATAGAGGAGAAATGGTCTTTTTCCAGCAGAAACTGAGCTGATGATGATGGTGTCATTTCAAATAAGTGGAAGGGTGACATGATTGTGGAGGACTGATAAATCAAAAGTACCCTGGGCTGTAAATCCATCATCCTGTAATCATATATATTCTTTGAATTGAATGCATTGCTTCTTATTTAGCATTTATTTTAATGTAATCTTTAACTGCAGTTGATTTCAGATCATCAAGGTGCAAGGTAAAAATAAATGCAGTGCCACAAAATTTAGTTAAAATGGTTGGAAATAATACATTTAACATGACTCATGTTACACTATGGTTAAAAAAAAATTGGGGCCAGTATGTTTTTTTTTTAAATTATTACTTATTCAGCAAAGATGCATTAAATTGATCAAAAGTTAAAGTAAAGATGTGTATAATGCAACAAAAGATTTATATTTCAAATAAATGTTCTTTCATCAAAGAATCCTGGAAAAAGCTATCACAGTTTCCAAAAATTAATATGCAGAATAACTGTTTTCATCAATGATAATAATAAGAAATGTTCCTCGGGTAAAGAATCAGCATAGTACAATGATTTCTGATGGATTGTGTGACACTGAAAACTGGAGTAATAGCTGCTTCAGCTTACCCAGCATGGGAATACATTACATTTTAAAATAAATTAAAATTGAAAACAGATTTAAAAAAAAAAAAAAAAAAAAAAAAGTAATATTTCACAATTTTATGGTTGTTACTGTATTTTCCATCAAACAAATGCAGCTTTAATCAAAAAAAGATTTTCAAAAACATTAAAAGCATTAATAAATCTTACCTACCCCAAATTTTTGAACTTTTGGTAGTGTACATATATATTTAAAGTGAGGTTTAATTTGATCATATAAACAGAGTTGCAAAACCTGGATTACATTTAATTATTAGATGGGGGCAATTTGTATATCAGATGACTGACAGTTTTTTTCCATATCCCTTGTAGGATCTCCATACTACTACAGCGCAGCCACACGGGGACCAGGAACGGCAGCTACAGCAACTGCCACTGCCTATGACCGTCACTGACCAGCCGAGCAGAGGAGAAGAGGAATGGTGAAGGAGTGGGAGAAACAAAAACAAAAAAAGAGGAGTGAGATTGGATTGATAACGCCCACAAGAGACTGCCTACATATGGAAAAAAAGAAGTGGAGGAGAAGCAGGAAGGAGAATGGAGAAAGAAAAAAAGAAATAGAGAGGTGACAATGTTTTCCCTGCCAATTACAATCAATGGTCCAATCAGTAGCTTCAGCTGATGTGTCTAATTTCTGTCCATTAGTGGAAAGTATACACCCATTCACCTGTATTCCTGTGGTCTCACCTCACACTAAGGGGCTGTTTACATGACACAGTTTTCAACTAAAAACGGAAAACGTTTTATGCGTTTTGACCATTCATTTACACGGCAACAGCGTTCTGGGGGCCTGAAAACGCAAGCTTTTGAAAACGATACCGTTATCGTCTCCATGTAAATTACAAAAAACGTGAATTTGTGAAAATGGTGACATCATGCGCATGCATATTACATGTTCAGACTATAGGTGCATAGTGTTTCTTAAAGTGACATCGCCAACTACTGGCCTGGCCTGCATAATACAGCTTTTTATTAATTTCCGCTGATCCGTGTGAAAAGGGATTGTTTTGACAACATTGTTGCCTGTGCGCGAAAAACGCAAAGGAAAAACGTTTCCGTTTTTAGTACATTGTTGTCGTGTAAATGTAGTACCCTAAATCTGTTATTGCTTTTAATTTATCTTCTGTCATTAAAGCCTTGCTTATCCTATCGTCTTTGCATCTCTATGAAGTCTGTTCTTATAGAGATGATCAGGTGTTGGGAGTTGGTACCAGACAATCTACTAGTGGCAGCTTGAGATGACCTACGTCATTTGAGTTTTTTTTTAGTCATTTCATCAGCTGTGTGAATGTGGCATCATAATCTGTCTTACTAAACTTGACTAGACGGTTTTACTAGTCCGCTAAAACCTTGAATTGTTTTGGAGAGAACCTAAAGTATCAAGTGACCGGAGATTCAATAGAGTTGGACAGATAACTCAGGTCGGAATATTGGCATTATTTACTTTAAAATTAGCCAGCGTGAAGGACAGACCCATTTCACCATTGATCATGGGATGCTTCCATTTGAAATAGGAGTGTAATTACAGTAGAGTTAGGAGAGATATTACTGAAAGATTCTGAAATTAGCCCTGATGCGTAAGCACAAGAATATTTGAGCCCCAAGTTCTAATCTAGGTACCATTCAAGCATAATGGACTTCTTGAATAAGATGCGACGCATATAAATGGGACTGTTTTGTGATTTCAGTCATTAAGTTGGAAAATAGCAGAATTAAAGCACTGTTGTCATGAATGAGAGCACTGTATTTTAAAGACTCCTCTCCTTCCTCAGTGTAGATAAATCCTATTTACGTATGTACAGAATACCCTTATTCAACTGTACATTAGTAAGATTTATAGCTATTTATGATGGAGAGTAATATATATAATTGTGTGTAAAAGTTTACTGCAGACAAATGCTACAATGCTACTGCTAGCTAAAGATGTTGCCGTGGAATACGTAACTGGTTCTCTTTTTAAACCCCTGATGTTTCATCCCAAACGCAAATCAGTTGCAATTAACAGAGCTTGCTGGTATTGAAGCGCTGACACACTTCAGTAAAGTAGCTACATTTTAGAAGGGTAACACCGTTGCTAATGTCCCTAACAGGAAGTGATGTCATACTGTCTGTCCATTCAAAACGTCTCCTTAGCCTCCCCAAAGATACTCTTTAGTAGTGCAAATAGACACTCTTAAAAGCACAAAGTGGCAAATCTGTTATCCGGAAATGACCTTTTTTGTTCATATGCTCTATGAGTGCATTTGTTTTTGAATATTCCCTTCATCCATACTGCGCCAAGACAATGCATGAGACCAAGGTGGAGGCCTTACCAAACTCTCTATGTAGCAACATTAATGCTGTACATTCTTCCCTATTTGTCTGTCTTTGAAATCCTGTACATCTATCATTTACAATTACAAGAGCTTTTGATATCATTATTGACTAATATATTGATATCTAACTTTAGATTCTAGTAGACGAGCAAAGACAAAAAGTGTGCTTTATTTAGCTATTGTCTGTGATGAGTGTTCCCAGTTCTTGATTTCCTTGTTTTCTTTTCTTTTTCTCATTACACTGTGCATTGCTGAGTAGCTTTCGAAAAAGGAGAACACTGTAGTTGTAGTAGTGAGCACAAAATTTTGATGTGAAATAATAATTAAAAAAAATACAAACTTATGAATATATATATATATATATATATATATATATAGAAGTTGATAGTTTCTATGTTTTTATGTTGTTGCTCTGGACTGTAAAGTAGTAATAGGATTTGTAGACCATAAGTTGCAAGTTATGCAACTCTAAAGAAACCCTTGATGCCGTTCACCACTAATGACTACTGGTGAACATTGACCTTTTAAACTTTTAGTCTGAGGCATTATGAACCTGAAGTACACCAGCTGAAATCAAGGACAGTGCCTTTATTTTTCTACTGAGTCATCCAGAATGACCACGCGTCACTAAATTGCGAAGCTGTTTGCATGACATAATGAGATCAGAGCTTGACCAACCAATCAATCAACCGATGCCACTGCCCACAATTATTAACAGCGTTTTTTTACATGCCAATTTTACAAAATAATTAAAACCCAGCCAACAAACTACAGGGAAAGATGATACTCATATAATCTATTAAATATTCTAACAGCAAGTAAGATATCATTATCCATTAAAAAACATTCTATTATATCCAATATTGTACTGACAAGTAATTTACATTAAAAACAGATTAAATGAGACTAAAAAGTTGTGGAAAACTAATAGCAAAATTATTAGCAAAATCCACATATTCTGAGACCCAAAAGCTGTTTTATTTTCTGGTGATGATATAACAGTGTACACTCTTAGAAGAAAAGGTTCTATATAGAACTTTAAAGGGTTCTATCAAGCGCATCATATATAGAACCTTTTAGGGGTTCCCATTATGGGATCATTTTATGGATTTAGTTTTAATTTTGTTTCAATTCATTCATTTTTTATTTGAATAAAATTGTATGAATGAAACAGCTTGTTAACATCCTTTATCACTAGAATTCTTATTTTTTCAATAACCTGTTAAACATTAAAGTATTATGCAATCATTAAATACATTTCTCCTTATATAAAACCTTTTTGGCATAAAAGGTTCTCTAAAATTGAGTCAAGAACCCTAGTGTTCTATATAGAACCCCGCTGAACCTTTTTTCTAGGAGTGTACAAGAGACTCCTGATGGCAACATGAATTCCTTTGTCTTAAAGTGAAAGTTCACACAAAAATGAAACTTCTGTCATTATTTACTCACCCTCATGTCGTTCCAAGTGTTTATGTGAATATACGGAAAATCAGTCCAAAATAACATTGGACCACTTCGACTTTCATTGTATGGACAATAAAAAAACTGGTGAATTTTTCAAAATATCTTTTGAAATGTATATGCATACAGGTTTAGAATAATGTGAGGGTGAACTATCCCTTTAAGCACTGAGAATGAATGTTAGATTAATTATTTGCAATTTATCGTATCATTTTTGTTTAAGTAGTGGCTATATGTATTTCTGTTGGCTTAAAGTAGAAAGATACAAAATGAAATGCACACATGCAGTCCTTTTGTCCTTCGTCAGGTCATGAACACGCCACACCTCTCCATCGACATGATCAAAACCTGCTGCACCAGCAAAATCGAAGAACACTCCTTTCTGTTTTCTCATCCCCTCTTATTTCAATTTCTTATTTGCACCCCACCCCCATTTGACTCCAGTTTCCTCTCCGGTGCACCTTTAATCTCATTAGATCTTCATAACCCCTTCCTCCAATGCCATCAGGATTAGAAATTCTACAAGTTAGCCGTTGATCACCTTTATAAAAATCCCCTATTTTCTCTGAGAAGATTATATTGTAATTGTAATTTTGGTGGCAAGAAAATATCGCAGCTTATCAATATCTTTCAAAAGCACCTCACAATATTGGCAGTTAATTTATTTAGCCTTTTATTACAGGTTTCCCGTTGCACATTTCAGTTTAATCACATGCATTTAAGTTATAAATAGCATTCATAAATTATCTTGGTTTTAGATTATTGGCATGCAAGTTCATTTAAGTAGTCTTATTTTTCTCATTCACTCTCATTCCCATTCACAAAAATGTGGCTAAATATATAACAGACTTTCAAATATACCTTAAAACAAAGTAGTTTACTGTCTAAATATGACTCCAAATTGAAAATGTTTTCAAAGTAGAGGCTGATACACATTCATGCAGTGAACCTGCCTTGTGGGAACAGCCCTCAATTAGTTAGCGTCTCCCAGTTTTCCTCAGCTCAGGAGTCAAAAGCTATTTCAGAAATAAAAACGTTAACAATGGTTAACAATCCTAAACCTGTAATATATTTTGGTAATTGATTCTACAAGCGGTACGTCCAGATCCACATTAAAGGTTTCCCCGATTTAAAAAAAGCAGACTTTTCAAAACAGAGGACTTGGTTATCACCTTATTGTGGCCTTCTGTGTACAATCGGAAGCTCCTTCTGTAATTACTTGCTGATAGTTTCTTTCCCAATAGGTTCATAAGAATTTTTTACTCGGTTTTTGAAGTAAAGATAAAAGATTTTAAGAAAGTTTGAAACGTTTTGACGAATTTGATAACAGCAATCAGTTCAATTCAAAAGAAAAAGAAAGGAAAAAAAATTCAGACCAAGAACATATCTGTAGCATCCACCAAAGTTAGAGATGCCCGGTTTAAAAGTATTCTCTGGTGCAAAAAAATGTCAAATTATGAAATAAACAACATGACAGAAAGATGAAGGCAACAGATATTTGCAATGAGTAAATGAATGAACTACTTCTTTAAGAAATGTATATGTTTTTTATTGAATTTTCTAGTAGTAAAAAACTCTTGGTGTTTTTCTCTGCGTGTCGTGTGTTGTCTTAATATTTGAATGTATTTACTGCGAAACAAAATTTGCCAAAGATATCATGCCACTTGATTTCAATCTTTTTGGTTCTTCATGACTTAGCTTATTTCTTCATTTTATTAAAGTCTGTCCACAAGCTGGAAATAAATGTGATTTTCTAATGGAATTATATTGTTATAGTTATATTATTATTTTTTATCATTATGATTTTATTTGTTTGTTTTACTGTTGTTCAGGGTTATTAAATTGTCTGGCATTCCTCCTAATCCCTGATACAGGGTCATAGGCTACTCTGTGTATGTGCATATGAGTGAATGTTGTTTGTGAATTATCAATTTACGTATATTGTAATGTGAAACTAAGAAGTAATTATTTGTAAATATTGGCCATAATTTTATTGGTTCATCAGAATAAAAGTAATTTTTTAAGTTCACAGGTTGTATTGGTATTAATCCAAAAAGCTTGGCTTTCATGATATGGGTCTTTCCCCAGTTATGTAGTAGTTCACACAGAGGGAAGTTGAAATGTATCAGATATAAGATATGGAATTGGGGTTGTTTGTGGTAAAGTGAACGAGTTGTGAATAATACAATGCCATTAATAGGGAGTTTATTTTCAAGGATGCAAGCATATCTCCTAAATGATGTGTGTAGAAATAAAAAATTTTAACCAGAAATGTAATATATATATATGGGTAAACAGAAAAGCACTCTAGCAATTATTTACAATTTTTCTTCTTTCTTTCAACAAGCAATGAAGTTATATTGCTTCAGACATGTAGGCTAAGTAAAACTATATGATCCAGGTTTCATAAACCTAATTAAAGAAAAACATTTAAAAGGGTCAACAACTGCAGTCTTTCTATACAAAAGTTGAAATGAATCTACTTCCCTCTATAGAGCTGCATAAAAACAAACACCCCAATTTGTGCGAATGGATCTTACCAGCGCTTCAATTTTGGCTGGTGGCCTGGTCCACAGGAGGTCTTAACGGGGTGATAATGGACCACAAACTGCAATACAACAACAACACGCCACACACACATGAAAAACAGCTTCAGCCCAGCTGGATACACACTCAGCACCAGCTGGGATTTGGTCGCGTGCCAGGTTACCATGTCTCTCACACACACATTCAGTAACAGTTTTGGGTCACTGCCCGAATACCTAATTTGCCAGGTTGGCATTTCGGTGCTTGGGTGCATTCCCAGATTACAAGCACAGTGGCAAATTGTGATTTCTGCAGAGCTTGAGTCTCAGCCAGATAACATGATGAATGAGCACTTCAAAGCAGAGGAGTTCCTCAGGTGTGTACTTTTGTGACTCTGGATATTCTGGATAGTGGATCATTCTCTCCAAGCAGCCCTTTCTAAAGCTCATTAAAGCATTCAGAAGTTACTTAGACAAATATGCAGTTGTGTCCCACAAAACCTTATACGTAACTCCCAAATTGATTCTCCAAACCAAGCCAATACACCTTTTCTGATTTCTTACAGATATTTACTCAGGGATTACTTAAAATATAATGGGCATAATTACCAAAGTAATGTAGTACCACCAGCTGAACATCCCTGATGAAAAGACCAGCATGACAACATGGAATCACCATCAGGTTGCATGAATTCCATTTGAGACTCAACAAGTTAAATTTTTTTAAATAGTCACAAATGAGCTATATTCGTTCAAAAGCTATTTTATTAATGTGAATATCACATTAACATAATTTGTTCAAAACTCAATCGTAAAGACACTATCGCTTTATATAGCGGAGCACATCAAGTACAGTAAACATAAGCTGGAATGCAAGAGATTTGTTCTCGTGCCTCAAGCATACACGATTGAGCTTGTTTACCATATTTGATGTGCTCTATTTATATGCGTCGATCAGTGTTTATATGTGAATAAAAGCCTATATTATACCTTTTATGACAACTTTATGTACTTTTTGGTGTTTGAAAATTTTGGGTTGCATGGACTTTCAATGGATTGACAAAAATGATAAAGATAATATTCAGACCACCAGCATGACTAGGAGTGTGATATTGCCTTGTGTTTTGAGTGAAGTGGCTGAGTGAATTATTCAATGACTCACTCACTCATTGCCATCTACTGGTGTAATGATGTAACATGCAGAAAGATCCCCAAACGCACCAACTGACAGTCATTTGCACAAACACAAACAGTGAAAAGTCCAAGTGATGTTGAACTGTATACAAGGACTTTTGGAATGACGCTAGGCCATCCAAAACTTTTCATTATGCAGTTGAAAATTATATCACAGTTACACAAATTACATGTGCATTTAAAGTGCTCGGCATGCTTTAGTAAATATGGAAGGGGAAAACATATGTGAATGTTATATCCACATTTTTTAATTACATCCACACCACACTAGCCTTAAGAAGACACAGGGAGCTATAATTGAGAGCATACACCAATATGAAGATAAATATAATTCAGAACTGAATTTTAGTCTACAAACTAAAATGAATCATCTGTGTTGGACAAATTTTCTTTCTCTTCATTAGACTGGCTTCTTCAAGCCTGATTAAATAAATAATCATGACATTTTTATTTTTCCTGTCTATTTTATTTGCTCTTGCTCTGAGAGAAGAGCGCAAGTGGGAGAGATAGCCATTAGAGGGCCAAGAAGCCATGCAAATTAACGTCACTCACATAGCAGCTACTTCTGCGTGTGTGTGAGTGGAAATGGAGGGTGCTGGTAAGGTAATTGCAAGAGTCTTATTAAGACAGGAGTATAAAGCTGACGTGCAGGTGAAGACACTTGCAGGCACACACATCGACGTACACACGCTTACACGAGGACGCACATGTGCTCTTCCCCTCATACACAAGCAACTTGAGTAACTTGATTACTAAGAGCTGCAGTTTCTTTTTTCTCTCACATTCACACATGATGGTCATTAGTGGGCCTTAGGGGAGGCCAAGAGGTGAACAGTCCTTTTCAGGAAAGTGAACTCCCTACAGTAATAAGTTTAGAGAAGTACCTGCTCTTATTTAAAACTTTTAAATGCCCAAAGAAATTAGTTGTTATTAAAGGTCTGTTCATACGTTCTGCAATTGTAAGAGAAGGCCATTTTCTAGTGAATTACAAAGGATTTGTGTTGAGGGCATGTAGCATGTTTGCAACACCAAGGTAGTGGGTTTAAATCCCAGGGAGCACGTGTTGATGAAAATGTATAACTTGAACCCAATGAAAGTTATGGAAGCCTATTTCTACCTTAGAGAGATAAAGAACAATAAAAAAGTAACTGAGATAAAGTTTTAAATAAGAAATAGTCACATTGTGAGATAGTTCACCCAAAAATGAAAATTCTGTCATCATTTACTCACCCTCGTGTCGTTCCAAACCTGTATGAGTTTCCTTTTTCTGCGGAACACAAAAGATGTTTTGAAGACTGCTGGTATTCCTCTAAGATAAATAAATAAGAAATTATAAGAAATAAAGTCACAATCTTTCTATAAATTACAGGAACGTCTGTCTGTCTGTGTGTGTGTGTGTCTGTCTGTCTGTTAATCGCATATCTCTCGAACCGCTTGTCCTATGGATCTCACACTGCACACTGAGTGGCCACTCCCCCTCTCACACTGCACACTGAGTGGCCACTCTCACACTGCACACCGAGTGGCCACTCCCCCCTCACACTGCACACCGAGTGGCCACTCCCCCCTCACACTGCACACTGAGTGGCCACTCCCCTCTCACACTGCACACTGAGTGGCCACTCCCCCTCTCACACTGCACACTGAGTGGCCACTCTCACACTGCACACTGAGTGGCCACTCTCACACTGCACACTGAGTGGCCACTCCCCCCTCACACTGCGCACCGAGTGGCCACTCCCCCCTCACACTGCACACCGAGTGGCCACTCCCCCCTCACACTGCATACCGAGTGGCCACTCCCCCTCTCACACTGCACACTGAGTGGCCACTCTCACACTGCACACTGAGTGGCCACTCTCACACTGCACACTGAGTGGCCACTCTCACACTGCACACTGAGTGATCACTCCCCCCTCAAACTGCACACTGAGTGGCCACTCTCACACTGCATACCGAGTGGCCACTCCCCCTCTCACACTGCACACTGAGTGGCCACTCCCCCCTCAAACTGCACACTGAGTGGCCACTCTCACACTGCATACCGAGTGGCCACTCCCCCTCTCACACTGCACACTGAGTGGCCACTCCCCCTCTCACACTGCACACTGAGTGGCCACTCTCACACTGCACACTGAGTGGCCACTCTCACACTGCACACTGAGTGGCCACTCTCACACTGCACACCGATTGGCCACTCCCCCTCTCACACTGCACACCGAGTGGCCACTCCCCCTCCCTCATCTGAATATTATAAATTATTCATGGCCATCATTTGTAGTAGCCTATTCACCGTAGCGTAGCGTTTTCTTGGAGTTCACTGTGTAGCTGCTCCAGCCAAGGTCTAAACCTCCCCTGAATCGCCACGCTTATTCATTTTGTGGATGTTAACTTAATCTGTAAGTCAGCTACACTGTTTAATTCTGAATACTATATTTTATTCTGGTGCACTATCGTTTTCTCAAAGTTTAGGCTCCTGTGTAGTAGTAGCCTAGGCTATTCAGCAACTCAAACATACTAAACCAACAATTACTAAAAACAGATTTTGCACGGGCATTGCACTAGTACTATAAATTACGTGATATAAAGGCACAATTGGGAGAAATAAAAATCACAATTACCTTTTTATTAACTCTGCATTGGAACAAACTACAACAAATTTAATTTTTAGAATTTTCTATTTGATCCAATAGCAGAAGATAGAATCCACAATTTCTATGACTCTCAAAAAGAGGATAAAAATATTGAGCGCTTTATTAAGGTAGTCAGAAGAAAGAAAAATTGTACATATATAAATGTACATAATTTAAATGTATATATATATATATATATATATATATATATACATATACATATACATATACATAACCATATACATATATATATATATATATATATATATATATATATATATATATAAATTGCTAGATTTACAACGTTAATAACTGTAGAAATTCATCATAACAGTCTGTGAAAATGCCAACATTTGGTTTTAAGATCAACCTGATTTTAATTTTCAACCAAAATTCAACATCTGTCCATTGTTGGAAGTAGACGTCAGGCCAACGTTGGGTTTTGACATCAACCCAATTTTCATTTACAGTGAATCACATGATGCAAAAGCATGCATAACACAGATATAAAACAATCATTTCTGCAGTTTCCACGTGTCTCTAAGACATGGAAAATGTAGATTGGTTCAAACATCAGTCGTTTGCTGATAGGATGTCAGGGGACACGGGACTGCCTTACAGTGTGCACTGTGATTTAATACTACATTGCTCACATGAGTAGCCATTGAGTTCTTGCTATTGTCCTGCTTTCACACACACACACACGCACACACACAACTGTTCACTCTTCTTTTACCTACTTCTCCATTCTCATTTCTTAAATGCACAACAGAGTAAAAGTTTAGTTCAAGTATGTGAACATTTGTGTGCGCGTTAAAGGTTTAAAACAAATGTTGATCTAATCGTCTAACTAATGCTCCGGTGAGCTGTACAATTTCCTTGTCTTTTCCTACGCCTGTAAAAACTGACACTCATGACGACTTGGAAAAAAGAAAGGAGGAAAAAAGAGGAGAGAAGTGAGCTGACAGGCAAAATACCCTCTCATCCAGCTGTCTGACCCCCCTCCTTGCTCTCTCTCTTTCCGTCTCTCCCAGAGGGTTTGTCCTTCTGGTCTCGTCCATGATGAATGGACCTGTCTAAAGAAACTCATCCTAGACCCAATTAGAGACAGAGAGAGGAAGAGAGACAGGGAGAGAGAGAGGGGATGAGTGAGAGTAAGAAAGAGTGACAGCGAGACTGCGAGAGAGAGAAAGAATCCCAAACACAAGTAAGCTATTCAGGAAAGAACTGTATTATTTTAGTCTATACTCACTTTTAAAGCAAGGTTTCTATACTGTTTCATACACTGTACTAGACTGCTAGTCTGAATTAATTTAAACACACGCATGTACAGACAAAAAAAAACATATCCCACACAACAATGTAACAGTAACCACAGTTTCTGAAAAAATACTAGGCCTATAGTTACAGTTACTACAGCAGGGGTTTTAAACTTCTTGATGCCAAGGTCCCCCAGTTATTTATTTTTATGCACTGTTTGACAATGAAAATATATAACTCGTTTTATATTTTAGGAGGGGGATCACAAAAAGATCATCAGATTTTGTGAGTTTATATTGTTTATTTACACTGCACTGAAGGTAAATCAAATATTATCATCACATTAAGTTGACAGTGCATCTCTCTGCACATTGTTTCTGTATTGATATTTATAAATTTGTAAAAAAAAAAATGTTTCAATTAAAATAGAAGGTAATATAAAATAGGAACGAAACAATCAAATTCTGGAAATGTGTAAAAAAAATACTGCTTTAAAAATAATGATTTAACATTTTACACACACACTTTGTGTTTTCATGTTTTATGGGGGCTTTCATAGACATAATGATTTTTATACTGTACAAACTGTATATTCTATCCCCTTACACTAACCTTATCCATTAGCCTTCCCATCACAGAAAACTTTCTGCAGTTTTACATTTTCAAAAAACATCACAGTATGATTTATAAGCGGTTTTCTTCATGGGGACCAAACATTCTCCCCACAAGGACAGGGATTTCAGATACTGCCATCTTTGTGGGGACATTTTATCCCCATAATGTAGGTTTTATCAGGCCACCCACACACCCACACCCACCCACACACACACACACACAGGAAGATCAGACACCCACCTGAAAGAGCCACTGGGAGCATTTTGTACAGCAGTGAATAGAGGGCTTTTCCTTGATGCTTCTCAATTTCCTCTGGGCTTTTGTTGTTTTGGTGTGTTTGTTTCCTGCTTACAAGTGGAGAGTGTGTGTGAGTATTAGTGGTCTGTAGCTCAAAGGCACACACACACACACACACACACACACACACACACACACACACACACACACACACACACACACACACACACACACACACACACACACACACACACACACAGTCTTGAAAGAGGTCTTAGGACTTTAACCTTGTCGGTTTAAGCTGTAATGTAGCTGACAAGAAGACAGCAGGAAGTATGTGAGAGAGAGAGAGAGAGAGAGAGAGAGAGAGAGAGAGAGAGAGAGAGAGAGAGAGAGAGAGAGAGAGAGAGAGAGAGAGAGAGAGAGAGAGAGAGAGAGAGAAAATTACTCAAAGACTTAGAGGGGATTGAAAGTTAAGTCCTTAATTTTAACACATTTAAGATTCCCCTGTTAAAACACAAGGATGCATACATTTGGAAAATCCATTAATACTGTTGTTACTTTAATAGTAAAAACAACAACAACTCTGGATACCACAAATTCACAGAAAAAATAAAGGTGAAAAAAATATAGGAATTATGGGATGGCATTTTGGTGTATAAAAAATAGGTTACTGTAAAATTGTTCAATTGTTTTTCCATTAAACTAATGAACATTTTACAGGCATGTGTGAACTTCCACAATCACCTTAGAAGTGCAGACACTAAACAGATACATCCAGTTAGAGTGCGATAAAGACCTGGATAGTATACAAGGACAGATGGAGAGAGAAAAGTGAAGATTAGGGAGAGGCCCAGTCCGATAATGAAAAAGTGAAAAAGGCTGAGATACTGAAAGTGAAAAGGGAGGTAAAGTAAGACAAAAGTCATTCAATGGATAGAGAGAATTATACAGATAGAGAGGAGGTGAAAAGAGAGAGCGAAAGATGAGAGGAATAGAAAACAGACCAAGAAGAGATGGAGGAGATGGATGTGGAAGTTAAATTTAAAGACGGTCCAGAGAAAGTGATCAGACACCGAAGAGAGGAGAAACAGACAGGAAGAGAGGGTATAGAATGAGAGTTGGAGGGGGTCAGATACAAGGAGGGAGAGAAAAAGAGAGAGGATAAAGAGAGGATGACAGCACAATTAGGGATTTTAATTCTCTGCATGACTGAGTAAGTCCAGTCTACATGATAATGAGCAGTTTCAATGTAATAAATCTTTATGATACACTGACACACATACACTGTCTCTCTCTGCATTGCATCCACCAGGTTTACGTTTATCATTTCTCTTTTTACAAATATTCGGCACATTTTTAAACAAAGTAAAAAAGACTAGTTAAAACTTGTAGGAAGTTTCAGAAATTAGTGGCATGATCTGTTCTGGAACCCTTAAAGGGAAAGTTCACCCAAAAATAGAATATTCAGTCATCATTCAGTCACCCTCATGTGGTTCCAACTTGTATGACTTCTTTCTTCAGAACACTCTCCTTTGCACTATCCAGTTCTTCACACTCCAGTCCAGTAGGTGGCAGAAATGTTCACCAATTTTTTTTTTTAATGGGTGTTTTATCATAGACAGTAAAAGAAATGGACACAGTGACCCCATAGATTTCAACTGAGAAAAGGGAAGCCGATTAGAGGCACTCACTTCCTGATGGCTGAGCGTACTGCGCAGGCTCAAACTGAGTTTGACGACGTAGATGTGACGTGAGCAACCTGTCTGACAGTTGTAGCCTAAATCTTCTAGTAGCTGTGCGGAGAGAAATCTGAATAATTCCCTTCCGAATCTCGCAGAGACGGAGAGCGTGAGTATTAGCTGTCCATGAGCTAGCAGCCGGATCAACTCTATGACTCTCTATGGGCTTCTCCCTTTACTTTATCGGACTTTATGCCTCCACGTCCCCCCGATTGCTTGCGAGCTTCTCCGCCTATACGGTCATTTCTCTACTGTGCCACAGAAAGTCGAGTGGTTATGACGCAATCGTTAGCCTATTTTTACAAAAACTGCTTCTACGGGGCCATAACGTAAGATACAAGGTAATGGAGCCTTTTACACATTGTCGTGTTTCTTTAGAAATAAATAATGGACAAATGGAGTCTTTAAACGCCTCAGATGTAAAGTTATTTGCTGTCAAAATGACGCCAAAATGAATGGGAGTCAATGGAATGCTAACAGGAGGTGATGGTCTGCTACAATGGCGGCCTCCAAGGGAAGTTTCAGTTTCCGGCTGATGGAAACTGTTTCCCCTTGTGTTTTATGCACCAATTTAATAAGGGCATTTCCCCATTTCACCAGAAGTATGGAGGCCACCACATCAAAATAATTTATTTATTTTTAACCAAAACAGATCCAAGTAAATAAATTGGAAAACAATGTGCAACCAGTACATTGTTGCCTACTGGGTGTTTTATTTAGCATTAAAGGGATAGTTCACACAACATTTTTACTTCTGTCATTAATTACTAATACTGTGTTTTGTAATTTTACTGCATTCACCCAATCAGCTATTCATTAAATGATCTACATTTATGTTGTGCATAAGAAAGAAAGTCATATTGGTTTTCGGAACAACATGAAGGTTTATCAATGAAGACAGAGTTTTTAGTTTCCGGTGGAGGTTAGCCTGAAATGCTCATAACATTGTCAGGAGCAGCACAAGGTTTGACAGACTTTCCCAGTAATTACTCTCACATCATTTGTGAATAAATCTATTGTGAAAAAGATGTGCGCTTAATTATATTGAATGTGCACTTGTAGTGTACTTCAAATCTTAAAAGTAGTATTTAAAATACTGTAAAAAAAAACTTGCAGATAATATAACAACAATAAAATGAAATGCAACTTAAATGTAGGCTACCTAAACAAGAGACCACTACAGTAAAACAGTTAAATTTAGTTTAGTACACTATAACAGTAAAAAAAAAAAAAAAGCTTTTTGCTATATTTAAAAGCAATGGCAGTGAAAGATTTGAGTTAATTAAAAGATTCTTAATTTAATTATGTTATGCAATTTATTTAAAGATACGCTATAGGGCTTTCGCACCGGGTAGTTCAACTTCTAGGAAGTTCTAAGAACTAGCCACCAGGGTGGTTCTTCGAGAAATAATGGTTATCCTAGGAACGTTTTCCTGGTTGCATTCGCACCGCCAGTAGGAACTCTGAAGTGACGTAAGCCGCGCTTGTTGTTGTGACTTTTATTTTGACGGCGCTGAGAACGCCAGAGCTTGAGCACAAAGTGCTCGCATTGTCCGTGTTCATTAGTTTACTATCGGTTTCACAGTCCTGTCTACTTCGTCATTAGTTAGAACTGTTATACATAGAAAGTAGACAGTAAGTTATTGTCGTATGGTTGCCGTATTATTGACCCTCAAAGTTGGATAGTCTAAGGATAGCGTAAAGGTTAAGAGGCCCATGTATCACTGTTTTCCATGTTCGTAGAGTTAGTTTCTGGAGTAAATATAGGATATAATTAGGGCTGGGCGATAAAACGATAACGATAGTTATCGCGATATCATTTTTCTCGATAAAACGATATCAAGAGTTCGATAAATGTTCGATAATGTTTGTGCGCCAAAAGCGGAACAAAACTCATCTGAAGAAGAAAAGTGAGAAGCGCTTGAGTTCAGCGAAGAACACAAATGTCTCAGTGATTTAAACCAGTTTAAAGGCAGATGAAACAGCGCTGACGAACAGGAGGAACACTGCGCGCAACGATACAGTCAGAAGCTTTTCCGGCTACAAACTCCCATCATTTACCATGGATTTACTGTAACGTTAGCCTACTAATATTAACTGCACTATGAAATGTGGGATATACATATTGAATTGTATTATATTATTATTGTAGACAATGTATTAAAGGACTAATGGAATATAATTAAAGTATTTAATAATGTATTTAGGCTACTGTTTTTCATACAAATACCATAGAAACCATAAAGTAACATTTAGCCAACATAGTGAGGTGCTTTTATCTGTGGTTATCATGATCTAAATGCATGATGCTGGATGACCAATGGCTAATTTTAATTAAACTCAAACAGTCAGAATATTACATTTTACCAAATAAAAATTAGCACATGCAGAAACTAAGAAATATTTTTTTCTATTAAGATATTTATTTTGTTAAGGAAAAATTACAAATGTTTGAATGTTCTACCTCAGATTTGTTTGTCATGATATGTTCTGACAATAAGGAGTAGTTTAAAACCACAATTAACACTGGTTTCTACAACTTTAACCTAGGAGCAAAAATCTGCTTGAAAGAAATAAAGATTTGACGTTTATCGTGATAATTATCGATATCGACTGATATAAAAAAATTATCGTGATAATTTTTTTGGGCCATATCGCCCAACCCTAGATATAATCTATGGATATAATCGTGTTTACACAGCGTTTTTTTTTAAATGGCGGGTGCCGGTGTTTCGCGTGAGTTCAGCCAATCAGCGTACACTAACGTCACGGATAGTCTATATGGGGAGGCTGCAGACCTGTAACCTGAGTCTGAAATGTAGTCGAGAGTAGGCGGCTGCAGTGAGAGGAGGAGTGAAAAAAGCGCAGGCAAGCCGGACAGATCGCTCTTCTCGCAGTGGATCTAACACCTGTGAGATCAAAGGCGGATATCGCGGGATTCACACTCGTGCACGGTGTTACTAATAAACTGGATGTAATTTAAGTTTTGTTGCTTGAATATGTTTTTTGTTGCTTTGGGGATATCCACACATAATTTATACACATAAAACATGATATCAGAGTTTTAAAATCAAACATTTTAAAAGAGAACAATACATCACGGTTGTTTAAACCAATGAGCATTAAGCTGTGCCGTCAGCAAGTCGTTTCCCATCATGCTTTTGATCAGCGCAGTCGGTAGAGAGCAACTGCGCGCGACTGCAGAATCCGACACGTGCGCCTTGCGGTCGCGAGAGTTTTTTGACACACGTCGGCATGACATCAGAGCAAAGCAGAGCACCGGTGATCAGTTCTGCGCAGATTTTGCTCATCTCAAACAAGCCTTTTCTTTAACGGAAAGTATCCAGACTGATCTGCGAGTGAAACCTTGACAGCTCGCGAGATCAGGATGGTCTCACGAGGCTAGCAGACCTGGAGCCGGTAGATGTACGCCCCTGGCAGTTTTACGCCCCTGACAGTTTTACGCCTGTTGTTCCTGATGCGTCCAGTAGGGGGATATACTGCGAAATAACATAATTAAATAGACTCTTACACATTAATAACCCGTCCATAGACTTGACAATTTTTTTGTTTTTTGTTAATTTAAATATAAACGTTACAGTGTAGATCTGCACGATTAAAATGTCTGTAGATATTCAGTTGGGCTTCACTCTCTTCACTCAACCTACAAAAGTATTTTTATAGGTATTTTTTATTTTTATATTTATATTAAATACTATGTTTTTTGGATCAACTATGTTATGACAAGTATATATTACCTACTGCAGCTATAGGCCTATTCACTGTAGGTTTTTATATGGGAGACTGAGTGAAATATGTTGTTATGAATTTATATAACGTTACATTTAGATATTAACCCGTACATTAGACATACAGTACCGTGTAATCATAAGGATCCTCGATGAAATATCTGCTGTACTATTCTCTATTGGTCGTCATACAGCTACAAAACAGTGTCCTACACAGCATTTTATGAAGACAAACACAATTTATCCCTTTTCTAAAATTCCAAGGGCCATTTAGAAGAAAGAGACAATATTGTTGTTCACAAATTTTTTTATTGACATCATTTATGATGACTCCCCTATGGTTTGCCCCTCTTCTTTAACTATTGTTCTATCCTCCTGTCAAAGGGCTCCCTCCCACTCACTGAAAAAAAAAAAAACATTAACAAAGTTAAAAGAACATCCATGGTGATTTGATTGTGTGTGTGTGTGTGTGTGTGTGTGTGTGTGTGTGTGTGTGTGTGTGTGTGTGTGTGTGTGTGTGTTTGTGTGTGTGTGTGTTGCCCAGAATTGATGTCAGGTGCGTGGATTGCATCAATTTGCTCCTGATCTTCAAAGTGCAACGGCACAGACACTTGTTGGCGGAACAATAGTGGAAAAAATGTCAAGCCACTTTGATTTCTTTTGGCCACCGATGATGGACTGTGCAGAGAAAATTGAAAATGACATAAACAACTTACAGAGATATACATGGACATGTTTTTAATTTTGTAAGTCGTAAAAAAAAAGATGGGTGTTTATAAGTTTAGAGAGAGAGAGAGAGAGAGATTTTCATTTTCGTATAGCTAAAGCAAACACACACCTTTATGAGATGCAAGTTAAAAAGAATTTGGTAAAGACAGAGTAATAAAACCCACATTAAGTGCACATACCCTATATTTTAGTCCATTCCAGTAAATAAAAAAATATATTAAGATGTAAATTATATAAGTAGATCATCTCATTTATAAGAAACAACTCAAAACAGAATTTACATTCAAACCATATGGGAAAAGTTTTAAATGTGGGTTTTATCATGTGATTTTGGAAATAATCAAAATATTTGAGTGAGTGTGCAGTTCAACTCTTTACTTGGAGAGAGAGATTTACATATACATATATGCCTATAAATGTGTATTTTGTGTGTTCACACCATAGACTGTAAGAAAACAAGTTCATATATTTCCAATATCTACTGTAATGTTGCCCCATGTGGAGTATGTTTTAATGCAAGGAGTAAACAGGGTCAGAAGAGGCCATCTCACGCAAGCTAAAGACAGGCAACAAAAGAAAATGAAAAAGAAAACAAATTTTAAAGTGAGTAGAGAAGACAAGGGGCAGCTAAACCTATGGTATAGCTAAGTTTAAGATAGAACATAAACCTGACCGTCAAGAACTTTTTGTCTCTCGAAATAAATTATAGACCCATCCATTGATATAGAAATGAATTGATATCTACCCTAGCTCTACCGAGCTAATCGTTTATAAATAATAAATGTTGCATCATCCATCATCGGTGGCCAAAAGAAATCAAAGTGGCTTGACACTTTTTCCTCTATTGTTCCACCAACAAGTGCTTGTGCCGTTGTACTTTGAAGATCAGGAGCAAATTGATGCAATCCATTGCTACACAACAATAACGTTAGCAGATTATTTAACATACAAATTACAGAATCTATAATTTTTTGTCAGATTTTCATTCTAACGATAAAAATCTTGATTATACGGTATTATTACTTTGTCTTCTGGGCAAGTTTCATCTTCATAAAGACAGAACCATTCAATGATCCTGAATTAAGAATATTCTCCTCTGATATAAAGTCCCTTTTTTCTTCTTTTAAGAAAATGTAAAAACCTTTAAACTCAAAGGTTTCTAAAACAAATAATATCACTGAGTCTGTTGTAAAGAACCTTTAATTTTTTATATTGACAAAATGTAAAATTGTATTGATTTGTGTAGTTCACAAATCCTAATTCAATCTCTTTTTATGTTCCCCTTGTTTTTTTGTTTTGTTTTTTCTCTCTCTTCTCACTGTTAATGTCTTGTATCCTTTCATTTGCAATACAAAATAAATAAATAAATTTATTAAAAAAAGATTATTTAACATATAGGCTACCTCAATTCATGTCGCTGTACAGCCTCCCCCTACTGGACGCATCAGGAACAACAGGGACGTAAAACTGCCAGGGGCGTAAAACGGCTCCAGGTCTGCAGCCTCCCCCTACTCCGCATAGTTGGTTAGACCCAGAGCCGTTACATTTTCAATGGCTCTGGTTAGACCCTACTCTGAAGTAGGATCTAGCTACTTACTTTAACTAAAATCGTTCCTAGTTCCTGCGGGAACTTCCGCCAATAGATGAAATGTTTCCTCCGGTGCGAAAGCGGTTAAAAACAAAACTGCATGCATTTTGCTGAAGAACATTGTTTTGGTTGTGCTTCAGTTCAGACATCATAGCCTATGACTGTGCGGATGAATATGACCCTTCAATAGATAGCAGCTAATACTTTAAAATAAACTCTGTTAAAGAGGTACATATGGCAATTTTTATGTTCAATAAAACATCTTACTCACCTGTAATGTTGAGTAACAAAAACACCATCTAAGTGTTGCTTTTTCAACATTTCAAATCCTGGTGGCTTCTCCGAAAAGCCAAATATTGATTGTCGTTTTAATATGAGCTCAGTCGCGTTCTCTTCGTGCCAACAGGTCTACAGTAGCCCACACTCCTCTGTTCGGCGTTTTTTTTAACGGGTGACTGACGGGAGGTTGGAGATTTAGCGTGGTTTATGTCAACCTTTCTTGCTCGTCGTGACAAATAACATATGCCGCTCACAACATGGGCGAATTCCATACGTCATTTTTGCGCAATTGAATGGCACTTAGGGAAGAAGACACAAGTTACATCCGATGGTCACTTCAAGGAAGCAATTTATGGTCATGCGACCCCTTGTCATGATTTAAAAAGCAGGCTACACTTATGTTAGCTAACATATTAAAGAACATTTAAAGTAATTATAATTTGAGCTTAAGTATGTTACTAAATATTGCATTTAAAGTTAATGTTTTTAATATAGGGGAGACCGGGGACGGTTGTAACACTTTTTTCTTCAGCACCTAAAACGACCTTTTTTTTAGCTACACGTCTGAAACTTTTAGGCAGAGTACCCATATTTGTCTACTACAAATGGCAACAATTTCAATTTCTTCAAATATATAACAGACTTTGTGAGATAATCATGAATACAAGGTGGTCCTTTGTTACAACCTACCCCACTACTGGGGTAGCTTGTAACACATACTGGGGTAAGTTGTAACACCTCAGAAAAAATGCACAATAACTACAAGTCATATGCCCCAAAAACATTTTTATTAAAATTAATGACTGCAACAATAAAATATTTGTGCATGCATTTGTGCGTTTGTGCATGCACAAGTGTGCGTTTGTGTGTACATGTATGTGCACATTCATATGGGTGTGTGTGTTTGTGTGTGAGTGAAAGCAAATTAAATAAACCCCCATTCCACAGAACGAACAAATGAAATGCATTTTAAGTCACAATGGTGACAAGAACAAACAAATGAAATTAATATTTTAGCCACAATGGTGACAAGAACAAACAAATGAAATTAATCTTTAAGTCACAATGGTGACAAGAACAAAATCATTATAAATGTTTAATTACAAATATATTTAAACATGACATACAAGCTGACATTACAGTATATTTTAGACAATACCATAAATATTTGTCAGTAAATATATTTCAAAGACAAGAAGTATGAAATTACATATAAATATATTGATATTATTGATTTGACTGCACTGACACTATTGGATGAGAACTGAACTGAGCTGGACGCCAACATCCCTGTTATAGATGAAATGAACTGATTTAATAATTGATGATCTTTACAACAGAAATGAATCAATACTGAACTGGCTTCAGCTAAACAATGGCACTGTTTTCTTTTAGAGCTGCTGTAAAACAGAATTGAACATTATTGAATTATTTTCCTGCTATCGCTGTAAAGCTTTGAAACAATCTATTGTATAAAGCACTAGGCTAAATAAAAGTGACTTAGATGTACTGAAGTCCAACTTAAGTGGGTCAAAAAATTCCTCTAAAGATTCTTAAACTGCATTTGATATAAATGGTCATGATAACCCTTTTAAATCTAGTACAAGTAAGCTAAGCTGTAGTCTTTGATTGTCTAAAGATGTTATTCTGTCTGTATCTTCAACTATATCTTAAACTTTGCTCTAAAAGCATTTTTTTTACATGTACAAAGATCATGTCATTGTCCTGCACTGCTGGCATATTTGCCAATAGTTTTCTCAGGCTGAAAAGACATTTTGGCATGGGAATCAAACTCTTCATTTGTTCCTCAACCACTGGAACCAGTCGTCCGTTAACAAAACAACACGGTGAATAATTTTTCCCATTGGAGACATCACACGCCGACGCCGCCATCTACTGTACATATCCATTAGCTCTGGGTCTCTCTCTCTCTCTCTGTGTGTGTGTGTGTGTGTGTGTGATGGAAACCCACATCTCTGGAATATGAAGTCCCCTAATGAACAGGCACCATCAATGGAAAGCAAAATTTGTTAAAACTGAAGGAGGTAATTGGAAAGTGAGCCGTCACAGTGCAGGCGTCTTCTGAATCTGTCAGATTCTTAATGAAGAGAAACATCACTGCCTTCGTTGACCCAAGAAAACACACAAAGACAAGCAGAGGAAGGGGTAAACACATGTTCACCTCATTACGTTTAGCTCCTCAATGGTGTATAAGTGAGAGTAATGAAGGAAAAGACCTGGGGTCATGTGTTAGACACTTTAGGATACATGCACTGACATGAAATCAAATTCACCTTTTCTCATTTTAAGTCTATTTAAGACACTATACAGTCCAAGATTACTTTGGGTCATGAAGTAATTAATAAAAAGATTTTTAGGCTACCAAAGAGCATTCATATGAGGAAGAGCAGAGTGTATGGGGAAACAGAAAAACAGAAAGAGACGGCTTAAGGAGATGTGAGAGATGACAGCAAGCGTCTGTTCCCGCAGCTGGCCCTTGCCCCGCTTGAAATGCACAGCAGGAGTCATTATCAGTGTGTGTGAGTGTGTGTGTGTGTGGGGGGGCGGGGTTAGTTCGTCCCCATATTACCATCTTACCCCCCCCATTAACCATCCACCTCCCCAGCAGCTCACACACTTCATCTGATGTTAACTATGTAAGCACTCATATCTGTCACACTAATAGCTATTGTTATGCTGATATGCACAGTAGGACTGACACACAGGTTGCTCCCACTTCAATCATAATAGAACAGTTAAAGCAAGATAATACATGATCTTACCAGCATGACACATTGGTTTTACACACATAACATAAAATTATGGGAGGGGTTTCAGCTATTCAACTTTATTTA
Source organism: Meda fulgida (assembly GCA_030578275.1). Classification (NCBI taxonomy): domain Eukaryota; kingdom Metazoa; phylum Chordata; class Actinopteri; order Cypriniformes; family Leuciscidae; genus Meda; species Meda fulgida. The sequence goes on from CM060616.1 coordinate 13,777,596, forward strand.
ATTAATATTAACAAGCCGTTTGACAGGCTAAAGTGAGGTTTTCTTCTCAAGGCCAATTTTTTCTCTTATTCACATATTTATTTTGTTGAGTAAATATGCCTTGGGTACAAGATAAGCATTGAATTGAACTTGACTTTAAAGTCAGAAAATGAAACTTCACCTTATCTATTTTCTAAGTGCATGTTAGTGATCTTGTTGAGAACGATTCATCCATGCATGGTTTATTTTTTTTGACCTTGTAATTAATTAAAACAACCCTATCTTAGTGAAACAACAGACTTCTCTCTGATGATGTAGAGTAGACTGCTTCAATCATTAAGTCCCTTAAATCCCACCCCTTTTATACAATGACCGAAAGCTCTCATTCAGATCAGCCTCCATCCAGTCAACAACCGATGGATAAAAGAAAAAGTCCCCCACCCTATATTTAGTCTTTTCATAATCTATTCCATGTACATGTAAGTCACAATATTGAAGAAAAGATATGTCGCTATTCTGTTACATTGTGACTTTAAATTACATATATGCAAGGGAAGTGTAGTTTTGTTTTTTGTCTAGCGATTTAGGTTCTTTTTCGCAGCCTTCTTATAAATAGCACTGTAAATTATGGCAAATACATTTAGCATTTAACTACAAATATTCCATTTTGCTTTCACTCAATGATCATTGCGTATTAAACTCAATCAATTAAAAAAAAAAATCATAATATTTTCATTTAGGAAAATGTTTTTTGCAAGACACTATTTAGCATGAATTTGAATATCAACAAACTTTATTTAGTTTTTGTTGCTGGAATAATGTAAATGTTAATAAAGCTGAATGGAGTAAAATGTCTGATGACAAATAATTTAAAATACATCTGATACAGTGAAACCGATATTAAAAAGATTTATTTAATCACAAGTCAGATTTTCATTATTACAAAGCAAACATGAACAAAATGACAGACATCTTGAAAAGGGTGATAGATTAGAAGCTTTACATATTAAAACAAATAAAACATGACACTAACAATATATCATGGATACGAACACAAAAACAAATAACAGACAAGACAGACATGTGCTCCCATAATACTTTATGAGTATTGCTTATTGCTAAATTTGAAGAATGTATAAAGTATAAAAAGACAAAAATATTTTTTTGCATTTCTATCAAGAGAAGAACAAAATAATACTGCACTGCATCCCACACATAAATGATGGACATGTTCATCAACTTGAGGGTCATCTATAATGTACATCAAAAAATCCTCTGATTTAACTCAGGGTGGGCCCAAGGTGACATCAGATGTTAGTGGAGGACAGGATGTCCTCTACCAGGTGTTTATATACCCATGCGTCACCTTTGAGGCGCTGTCGACGGATTCCGACCACCTCAGGCTTCTGCAGGATACAAACCTCCAGCTCGAACTGCATGGTCACCTTTCCAAAGTCTGACTGTGTGTGGCACTTTAGTGTAAACCTAACAGAAAAAGAGGACATGATAGCATATAACAACTAAACTAAGTTAATCGTTTAGAGCAGCGGTTCTCAACCTTTTTGACACAAAGACCTCCTGTTGTCCAACACAATTTCTGAAGGACGCTCCTACGTATACGCTACAATATATCCAATATTTCTGCTGTAATTATGACAAAGCTGCTCATTTACAAACTATTTATAGATATATAGAATTAATTAACATGCAATAATGTTCTGTATTATAGAACTATATGTTCTTCAGTTCAAATAATAGTTATTGAGGGCAAAATAAAACAAATTTGATTTCAGTTGATTTAATGTTTTTTTTAAAGCATTTTAATTTAGATTAGAATTAGATTTTTTTTAAAATATAATATCAATTTATTAATTTAAATACTTTTAATTTATTCTGAAGTTTGCTAAAGCCCCCTGCATGAAGTTTAAGGAAAAACAAACTTGAATTGCCATTTCAAGAAACACTTGATGTAAGAGTTTAACTTACCCTTTTTGAATAAAGTCCACATTCTTCTCTGGTAAAATGCTGAGAATCTGATTGAGCACTTGGTCAGCATTAGTCTGAGTGGTGAATGTCACATTGTATTGAGCCTGGAAAACATTAACAGTTATGAAATCCGATGTACATGTAGCTACAGAGTTTATAGTCCCTGGCATACATCTGCATTATGGAGACTTCCTGCAATGAACACATGGGAAAAGGTGAGGACTTGTGACTTTTACATTTTAAACTTTAATCATCATTTATCAAGGGCCCTGTTTACACCTGGTATTAAGATTCGTTTTGGTCGATCGGATCACAAGTAGACGAGGGAGACATTTCCGTTTACGCCTGGGGAAAGTCCTGTTCAGGACCACTCCTGTTCGGATTTCTTCGAGGGGAGCTAAATGTGGTAAATGTATGTTTTTTTTCAGATCTTTATAATAATAACCTAACACAATATACATATGAAAATGCCCGGAGATGACGGAAAAGCATATGGAGAGCATCAGCTTTCGTTTCTGCTCTGATAGCCACAAGACCACGCCAACCGCTGAGTGTGTGTTAGAAACCAGGAAGGGTGAAAGAACATTGTGCTTGGGATATCTGTAGTCTTCAAACCAAACTTTGGTCTTCAGCCAACAAAGCGTAAATCCCATCAGGCTAGCGCACGTCCCATGATGTTTACACATTAGGTCAGTAGGCGGAGTCTTTTGTGGCTGTTTGAACACATTCGACCACATGAGCGTTTACACTACGAAAGCAAGCCGGTCAATGCATTTTCGACCACCTCTGGAAGAGGTCGAAAGTGGACAAGCTCAAACCATTTTATCCCCGTTTTACACCAGTATTTAGCACAGTCCAATTGTGATCCGATCGACCAAAACTTAATACCAGGTGTAAACAGGGCAAATGTCTTTTGAAACCATTTTTATTCCATTGACCACAAAATGTTTTCAAGTTTGTTCTATACAATGAAAGTGAATGCTCACCAAATCTGTCAAGTCAAGTCACCTTTACTTATATAGCACTTTTTACAATACAGATTGTTTCAAAGCAGCTTCACAGTGATAACAAGAAATTGAGCAACAAAGATTTTTTTGGCTTTACAGCAGCTCTAGAAGAAAGTCATTATCCAGTTTAAGAAAGTTCAGCGTTGATTCATTAATTAGTTTTATTTTATGGGCCGTTCACACTGCTTTCAACTGAAAACAGAAAACGTATGTGTTCTAACCGTTCATTTACATGACAACAGCGTTTTGGTGGCCTGAGAACGCAAACTTTGAAATGGGTTTCAAAGTGCGAGTTTTTGAAAACGATACCATTATCATCTTCGTGTACTTCACCTCAACTTCAAAAACGTGAATCTGTGAAACCGGTGAGAAACCGGTAGGCATGTGCCTTTAAATGTACATGTGCATGGGCGCGTAGTCTTTCTTTACAAAGTGACATTGCCAATTACTTGTCTGGCATGAATAATACAACGTTTTTAATACAGCAAGATTTGCAGTGAATATTGACCTACAATTCAGTCTGTTCCTCACACAAAGCTATCTTATGTCTTCAAAAGACTTGGATAAAGCATACAAGATGTATGGTCTATTTTATTTATGCTTTGTTCTCAGTCAGGGGACTAGGGTCCACTTATGATTTAAAATAAGCATTCAAATAAAAACAAAAAGCATTAAAATAAGTTTGAAAAAAAAAATCAAGATATTTCTTTTTGTAATTCAAACCCTTAACTACTGTTTGTTTTCTATGAAAAACCAGGGATTTTAAAAAACAATATACATTTTCCAGATTAAAAAAACTCCAAAACGCTCTAAAACGCTAAACTCTAAAATATTTTATAGGGTTGAAATTGGGAGTATTTTTTTCCCGCATAAAAAAAAAAGAAAGATAGACTCATGGGAACTAAACGACCTAATGACCACATTTGCCCCCAGTTTCACAAATAAGTCTTAAACCTAGTCCCAGACTAAAATGCCTGTTTAAGCGTTTTTAACCGAAAGCAACTTGCGCTGACATATCTTAAAATAAGTCAGTGCCATTATTTTGTCTCAAGATGCACACCAGGAATGTTTTTTTTCTAGGACAAGTTCATAAAAGGTACTTAAATGTCTTAGTTTAAGCCATGATTAGGCCTTAGTTTAATTAAGCCCGGTCTGTGAAACCTTTGTTTACCCTCAGTGAGTCGCTGTTATAGCTACTGGTTGCAGCATAGTGATAATCATGCAAAATAATAATTCCAAATCTGTGGAACATGGAAAAACAAGGGACATTTTAGGCAGTCAAAAGCACAAAGGACAAACAACACAATCTTAAAAGACTAAGCGCAAATGTCAAAACGAGACGAATAATACCTTAATTTTGCGTGGTCCGTCTCTAGGTCCTCTCTTCTTGCTGGGTGTAAGCATTGTAATGACTTTATCCAGGCCTCTCTCCAGACTGCCAAACACTTTTCCTCCCTTACGCTTCTGTCCACTGTCCACTTGACAGCCAGCCAGGTCCAGAGATCGAGACCTGGAGACATAGGAAATGCCGTTTAGAACACAATTGCACATTTCTGTAGTTGTAAAATTATTACAAAGCAATACAGGCTTTGCCAAGAGGCAATTACTGGAGAATGGGACAATTAAAATTATAAATGGCTTGACAGAATACTCCAAAAGTGCGTGCAGCAAGTCCTATTATGCCTAAATATGCACTCCTTTTTAAAAGTTTTAGGTCAGTAAGAGTAAGATAAAAAAAAAAAAAAAAAAAAAAAAAAAGAGTATAATAATTTGTTTTCGGCTAAGATACATAAAAACGATGAACATTAAGACTTGGGGAAAAAAAAAAAAAAAAAAAAAAAAAAATAAAAATATATATATATATATATATATATATATAAAGTGATTTTGTAAAGTGTCAATGATTATCTAATGTATTTCATAATGAGAGTTCCCCCTCCATTTACAATTGTTTTACTTCAGTGAAAGCTTCAGTGGCGGCTCGTCAGGGGAGGCACAGCCTACCCAATTTTGAGGTGAAAAATGGGAGAAGGATGATTTAATGTCAATAAAATTCCCAGTTATTCATTTCATTTCTCAGAATGTGAATTTCTTGTTTGTAATTTCACCATTGTAACACTATAAAATATTACTGAAGTCGGAACCACCGCTGCTCTTCCCCAAACGTGCTGAATCTGCCGTTCGGAAAACTGTGCTAAATCTGAGGAGATAGAGAAGGAGAGAAGGGGAGGCAAATCCTTTTGCCTTTGTTGGTAACGAAAAAATGCCAATAATCAAGTATTCGACCTTCAGCATTTAGTGTTGATAAATATATATTTATATAGCGGAATCTAACCTCCTTGGTAAAGAAACGTATGATGTATGATATTAGTTTGAACTGCTCCTGCTGATAATTTTGCAGCTATAGAGAGTAGAGATATTGAATATTTGATCGCCAACAGATTTACCATTCAAGCCGCAGCTACAAATTAAAAATGAAGGAAGACCCCACGCTGAAGTTGGACAAATAGTGCACTTCACTTAAAATGGCCAAATGTGCTCTTTTAACTTGGATATTTAAAAGGACATAAGGATTCTTTTATCAAGTGATAGGCTAGGTGAGTGAAATTATATTTATATTTTCTTGCTGAATGTGTCTCATGTTTTTTTTTTTTTTTACATTTTATGTGTAAATGTGCCAAAAAAGCCATTTTAAAGGCAGTAAAAAAAATTTTTTTTGAAAAAAACACTCAGGAGAGGATTCTCAGACAGCTACAATTAACGTGCCTCTATTGTAAAATCTATGAACCACCACTGGAAAGATTAGATTTTTTTTTAATGAAGGGTATAAAGGATAAACAATGCAGATCTATTTTTTTTCACAGCCTTTAGCCTTCTTTACTCACATTTATGAAGGGTCGCAATAATTCTGACCAGGATTATGTATATGTATATTTAAAAAGCCCTTTGTACACTGAAACTGAAATCTGCTTGGAATGGAAACAATTTTTATAATCCCTTTTGTTCATGGGGCATAAGTTACATACTTCACCTTTAAATCCCACAGTCCTCCTCTCCATTCTTTCTCTCCACTGTTAATTCGACCCGTTTCACAAAATACTGAAAGTTCTCTACCTTCTCTCGGGGCTGAAAGCCAGCATATCCATTTCTCCTTGTTGGCCGCTTTGCTGTTGGTCAATCTCTCTCCTGTGGGACACTTCTTTAGTGGCACTGCCCGGTCCTGCACACACACAAAGGATAAACACGTGTCACTAAATGCTACATGCTGCCTGAGCACTGGGAACAGCGACACGTACACCTGTCAGTATGCGCTTCGGGAGTTGTCTCGTACACACGGGCATTCACACATACACACACACGCTCCGTCCCCAGTGTGCTCCTGTCTGTTCCAGTGCAGGAGGTGGTGTGTGACAGTAACGAGGTGGACACAGTGGATGTTGGGACATGAAGACTTTTCCCCAGGTACATTGTGCCCATACAGAGACACACACACTACGGTCAAAGTGAATCAAACTAAAGATGCTAGATGAATGCAAAGCGCAAAGCACACAACACACACACACACACACACACACACACACACACACACACACACACACACACACACACACACACACACACTCTTTTTAGGTGTATTCTTAGATACTATTAGAGCCAGATAACCCCATTTCACAGATAAATCACTTTCTTTGAGCTTTCATTTTGCTGTAATAATATTTCACAATATTACTGTTTTTTACTGTATTTTTAATCAATTAAAAGTATACAATCATCAGTTGTGATGTGGTGCCATGATGTGTAATCGATTCATTACCCAGCTCACCTTTGTTTGTGTCACTGCTTGTGTAAGTGATGTTGTTGTTGGGCGTTGTTGCTACAGTTCTGTTGGATTTGACCTTTCTGCTGCACACTGGAGTTCGGGGGGCAGGCAGAGCAAAAACATCTCCATCTGTGCCAGTCACCACATTCTCTTTATTTTCTTTGGTTCTACCACTCCTCCCTGACTTCTGTTGGCGGGTTCTTCCATGCCCTATGATGGGGGAGTAGTCTACTTCATTCCGTTTCTTCTCTGATGTTTCAGAGCTGAACTTCTGAAGAAGACAATAGTTTCCACATTAAAGAGGTCATGACATGAGAAATCAAATTTGCCTTGGTCTTTTGATATAAAAGAGGCCTTTGTACGATTAAAACATCCAGCAAGTTTCATAGCCTAAAACATCATCTTCATTATGAACAAAGCATTTATTTAATCAAACTCCAAAAATGGCTCGTTTGGACATTGCGGAATTTGTGACCTCAGGCTGGCAAATATATTTGCATTTGACTGCCTCCAGAGCAAGACATCAACGAATAGTTTTATACCATACCATCCCATACCATCATACCATATTACAAATTTTTATTTGTTGCAATTACAGATTAGCGTTGCTGTAAATTGATAGTAGTAGATTCATAATGGATCTGGGCTGCTAATACAAAGGATGCAACATAAACATTTATTAAATGGTAAATGGACTGCATTTATATAGCGCTTTCACTGACCCAATGGCCACCAAAGCGCTTTACATTTTGCCTCACATTCACCCATTCACTCACTCATTCATTCACCGACGGCGGTGTCAGCCATACAAGGCATCCATCCAGCTCGTCGGGAGAAGCTGGGGTTAGGTGTCTTGCTCATGGACACCTCGACACTTGGTCAGGTGGAACCGGGGATTGAACCACCAACCTTCCGGTTTGTAGACAACCTACATGAACCACTGAGCCACTGCCACCCCATTACCAGGTATTACCATAACCAAACGCAATCCAGTTCTATCTACATTGCAGTAAAGTAGGACGACTGTTGTACCAATCGGCGTTCTGTAAAGCATGTCACTTTGGATTAAAAAAAAAGTATACTAAACAACAAGTAACAATATTACTAACAAGACAAGAAAAAGGCGGTCAGAGAAAAGGAGATTGCGGAGAAATAAAAAGGATGTAAAAAAAGACAGGCTGAATAAGCAGCACTGGACAAGAGGGAAGAGCAGACAAATAAAGAGAACATTGAGGCTAACCATGCGTGGAGTGTTTGTGGTCTGTGTGTTCTTGGGCGTGAGAGGGGTCCAGGGATTCTCGTCATCGTAGCAATCAGGGGGGAAGACCATAGAGCCAAGCACCACTTGGTGAACACCATCATCATCCTCACTGAAGCGTAGACACTGTTTCAGCTGAGACACAGATACAAAATTAAACTCCTGTAAATGACTGCAACTACACAAGCATTTATACATCAAGCAACACCTGACACCTGAGATTTAAGTCACAGTATTTGTTATAATAATTTATCTATACACATTATTTTTTTAAATACATGTGTGCCTACATAATCTTTAATGAAAATAACTTCCCCTCCCACTTGCAGCAACATCTCAACTATTCTCTAATGATGTGTTTACTGGCAAGAGGGCGGGACAACCTGTCACTCACATGAGATCACAGAAATAGCAAACCACAATGATCCGATTATTCAATCAATTCCTGATGGACAAAATCAAGTCCTACCGTACATTTTTTTTTGTTCGAGAAGCTGTTTCACTCAGATATAGATCATAACAGGGGAGAAAATAATTAAATAGACAGCTATAACTCCCATGTGACTTTTAATGAATCTGAAATACCCTTTCAAAAAAGTACTGCAACATTACCATCACTGCATTTTTTATTTATTTATAAATGTAGCATGAACTGACCATTATGCAATCATGAAGCATCTAATAATAGCTTTATGGTCCTGACTGTGTGAATATGTAAGACTTACTTGCATGTCCTGTAAAGGAGAGTATCTGGGCTCAAGCATTCGGCATTCTGCTCTCAGACGCACAGGGCGGCCATGGCGCTTTTTAGCCAGCAGTAAAAGGTAGGTGGCGGTCATGTGATCATACTTCCACTGAAGAAACAGGCACAAAGTAAAGATTTGTCTTTTGTGTAATTGATGTATAACTCTCCTTTAGAAATGACATTTCAGCTGCTAAAGGAAAGCAGCTTTGGCGAATGGTCTGGAATCTACTGACATCTAGTGGTCATAGTTATAAATTTGAGTCAAATGTCACTTTCACTCATTACTCATAACCTGTTTGTAATGTATCTATCAATAAGAATTTGACATTTTTTTACAAATAAACTTTCTTCAGAGACAAACAGCCCATGTTTATAAAGGGACAGCTCACAAATGTTTGCTTGAATTATTACTTAAATTATATGTACAGTACCATTCAAAGGTTTGGGGTAAGATGTTCCTTTCCTTTTTTGTGTGAAAAAAATTCAAACCTTTGTTCAGCAAGGACACAATAAACTGATCAATTGACAGTAAAGATTACGTTTTCTAATTCAAATGAATGTTGTTCTTTAAAACTTTCTATTAATCAAATATTTCTGAAGGAATATGATCACACTTTCCTGTTTTTAGCATTGATAAAAAGAAATGTTTCTTGAGCACCAAAATAAAATGATAATTAGAATGATTTATGAAGGATCATGTTACACTGAAGACTAAAGTAATGATGCTGAAAATTCAGCTTTGCCATCACAGGAATAAATTACATTTTAAATGATATAAAAATAGAAAAGGGTTATTTTACATTTAAATCATATTTCACAACATAACTGTATTTTTTTAAATAAAATAAATGGATCCTTAGTGAGCATAAGAGACTTGAAGAAAAAATAAAATAAAGAATTTTATTTATTTACTGACCCCAAACTTTTGAATGGTAGTGTCTTTGCTGTTAGATCTATACAATCAATACAAAAACAAATAAATATTTATGAATTATAATATGAATAAATATTATATTCATTTTAAATAACAGGAAACACTTAGTAATATGTCTTGTTTCTCTACCTCAGACACAAGTTGGATTGTGCGATGTCTGGACTGTTTAAAAGCCACTGCCATTTCAGTGATACAGTCTTCATCTATATGACCCAACTAAAAAAAAAAAAAAACATTTAAAGGAAATTATACACAATAATTTAGTAAGTTAAAAACCTGGTTGCTTGTTTTTAAAAAGTAAAACTATGTATGACTCTTATACAGTATTCTGTAAAGATTCTATAAAGAATCAAACACTGCTGATCAACAAACATCCTGAGTCAGGTTCGCTTAATTCATCAAAAAGACTAAAAATATGAAGGTCATATTGATGTGTTAAAGCTTCAAGGAAACAAAATCCGATACAATTTATGAACAAGTAATCAATAAGAATAACAAACATTTATGCTTAAAACATGTATTACAAGAGCCATTTTGGAATCACTTAACTAACTGGATCTTGAAGGCATGAGATGCAACTATAAGCATGTTTATCTTACAGGATATTTACTGTGCCACTCCACTGGTGTGCTGTATTCCTTCATAACCCAGGGGTGATCAAGCAACTGTTTCACTGTCAAACGCCTCTTTGGATCCACCTGCAGGAGAAAAGAATAAACTGCCATGAAATTGTATCGACTTCCTAAAACACATCAAACAGACATACAAACCATGCACAGTACCTGCATCATCTGGTTTAGAAGCAGAATGCTAGCAGGTGAAAGCCAGTGCGGGTTGCTGTATGTGCCTCGCTGTCAAAACACAAGCCAATATTGCATAATATGAGATCACTTCCTACACAAAACTAGTCTACTTTTATTTAAGTAGCCCAATAAATGCATGGATGAATAAAATGTGGTGGTGTAATTAAATGCTCACATGCAACAAACTTACTGTGATTTTTCTGTAGAGAACCATACAATTGTCATCATCAAATGGTAGAAAACCACACAGTAGAGCGTAAAGCAATACACCCATACTCCACACATCAGCCTGAAGCATATAGACACACAAGAAATAATTTCTTAAACTTATAATTTAATTTGTCATTCCTTTCAAATATGCTGAAACACATATGCCACACTGACCTCAGAGCCGATGTAAGCCTTGCCCTGAATGAGCTCTGGAGCTGCGTATGCTGGACTGCCACAACAGGTCAGCAATTCAAAACCCAAACCACCCTAATTAACAGTAAAATTAAAAACTTTTAAAATGCTACTAAAACAAGGGACGTGTTACTTAAATAAAACAGGTTTAGGTAAGTTATTAATTATATTGATTTGCAACATTGACACTACTGAATTGAACAATCAACAATGAACTAACTTGAGCTGAATAATGACATTATTGTATTCTGTTGAGTTGTTTTACAGCTAAAATTGGGGTAGTTCTATAATTGTTGAATTTTAACTTTGTTATTTTCCCGTTTATTACTGTCAAGCTTCTTTGAAACAATCTGTATTGTATAAAGTGCTTTATAAATAAATGTGACCTGAATTTATGGGGCATAATAGATTGACACACACCTTAGGCTTTGCACAAAGGCCGAAGTCAATGAGTTTCAGGTTATGATCCTCATCAATCAGCAGGTTTTCCTAAGGTCAAAAAGAACAGTTATTGTACTCTATTAAAGTAATAAATTACTGCAAAATGAAAATACCACCATCATCATATACTCACCCTCATGTTGTTCTAAACCTGAATATCTATCAGTCAACTTTTTTACACCAAGCTATCACGTGGCTAAAAAAGACCATGTTGATGGTGCTTTTATGTCCTTTTCAAACATTAGTTTGAAACTACTTGAAAACATCAGTCCAGATGAATTGTAATTGAATGGGAAAAAGGGATGAGCACAGTGTTCTGAATTTCTCTTTTGCGTTCCACAGAATAAAGTCTTATGGGTTTGGAATGACATGAGGGCGAGTAAACCAAGACACTTTTCATTTTTGAGTGATCGGTTCCTTAAATGGGAGAACTCAGTACACATAAGTTTAAGCTATTTTAAAGTTAAGTTCTCATCAACCAACTCACAGGTTTGAGGTCTCGGTGGGCATAGCCTTGGCTATGAACATACGCCAACGCAGAGATGATCTGACGGAAAAACACTCGGGTCTCTTCCTCTGGTAACCGGTCTTTAGCAATGATGTAATCAAACAGTTCTCCTCCAGGACAGTACTGACAAAGTGACAAGATACATGCATATAAACATATGAAGCATATTAATCAAATTATGTTAAGCAGCAGAATCACGTTCAGCAAAACATACCTCAAGCACCATGTAGATCTTGCTTGATGTCTCAATGACATGGTAGAGACGACACACGTGTTGATGACTGAGGTTCTTCATAGCCTCTATCTCTATCTTTACTCTGGGAAGATCATCCTAGACACAGAATACACACTTTAAAGAGAATTTCTTTTCAAAATAACATGCTCTTTTCATTTTCATCATGCTAACAATGCATTTCATCTAAATGTAGAATAAATTAAGCAATATTCCAATTCTTCCTTCTAAACCATAACGTATTTATGCAAATGTTGTTTTATGGTAAGGCCAGGATTAAGGAGAAGATCTTACCCCTAGGTCTTTCTTCTCCATTATTTTGATGGCCACTTTCTCACCTGTAAGTATGTGTCTGCCAAGTTTGACCTTGGCAAACCCACCTGTGGGTTAAAAATTATAAGTAAATAAATTAATAAAAACTGCTCTTGGTTAAAGGTGATTTTACAACTTTCTCTAATACACAATCTCTGAAGCAATCAAGAACGTTTTCCATAAAAGCATAATCAAGGGGCATTACCTGAACCAATGGTTTCATAAACCTCATAGTGCTTGAGAAGTTCAGAAGTGCTGTCTACAGGCATACTGATGACACTTAGACCTGCATTAATAACAGCATTCAAATATATTAAGGGGACACATTTGTTTAAGAACACCGAGTAAATGGCACTCAACACGTTTGCAATACCAAGTAACGTTAGCCTACTAGATGACAATGATCACGCCAAGGTGTACAAAACAGGATTAAACCACAAAGTGTAGCTTTTATATTCAATTTTAACTAATTAGTTTACTATCTTTAGAGAGAATCCCATGTTTTTATTATTATTATTATTTAATGCTCTCGATTAGTTTTCGAATGTGGCAAACTGGCAATACAGCTCATATTCCTAAAGCTGCTTTGATTCGCATAACGTTACTCTTGGATCAGAGAGTACTGAGGCATCAGCAAATTCCAAACCAAATAAAGGTGAAAAGTTTTAAATGCAAATGCGTCAAACTAACACCAGATAATAAATCGAACTGATACAAAATCATTCATGCAAAATTGCTTGCTCGGACTGACATGTTGAACAACAAACTCACCAGCTGTGCTCCAATGATTCACCTTAAAATGCCGATAAAAGGGTGTTCAAAACAACAAAGAACTTATAATTTAAGGTTAAAAAGAGGCAATCGTTCACTAGATTACTCAAGATTACACATATAAAGCGATATAAAAAAAAAGTGCCAAAACATCTTTCAGTCGAACATGTTTTAAAATTTGAATTTCCCACTTGCTACGTCAGACGAGTTCCTGTTTCCGGTAGAGATAAAAGTCTCTTAGCTAGGGTGGAAGGTGTTTCCCCCCCGAATAACGTGAGTATATATTTATTTATTTACTTAATGTAGCAGTAAAACATGACATGTTAATGATCTTCTAGCACTGTTTATTTTACGTTATTTTGCGTTTTTTTTCCGGATGACTAGGGCTAGTTGTCACAATTGTTTTTACTCTATTTCATACACATTGACTTACCCCATTACGTTGTCACAATGAAATGTTAAAAAAATGTCCTAATTTACTAAACATGGAAGGCAAACATTTACAACTTTATCTATGGCCAAGGAGCTCTAAAATAGCTGATTTAACAGACCTGGAGTGCTTACTAGGATATGATGTCATGTGATCAAGATGTGCTGCAAAAATGAGACAATGCTGGTTATTGAGATTTATTAGAATTTTGTATTAATATTTTATTTATTCATATTAAAAAGTTTCAGATAGCCAATGAGCATGCTTTATGAATTTCTGAACTCCATGTAAGTTGTATCAATATTAAATATTAAACTACTGGTAAATTAATATTACTTTTGAAAAAATAGTTAAAATAAAATCATATTAGTAATCTTATAAAATTGTATTTATTTTACATGAAGCTGTGCTGTCTCGTGTTAAAGTAGGCATGAAATTAAATTCAACATATTTTCTAATTAAATACATGTTGTTGATCTCATTGTGAACAATTAATCGGTGCATGATTCATTAAAAACAATGTTTTGATGTTGTATTGTTTAATTATAATATCTTAACTGGACTTCTTTCTGGTGATTTGTGGTGGACTTCTCTGCTTAAAAACCCTGCCATGTCAAGCTGTCTCCACTTGTGTGTGCAATGCCCACATCTCAAAACAACCGAAGCATAGAACCAAATCCACACCATATTTGTTTTTCAATTATCCCTTTACACTTGGATGTAGGCTACGTCACAATATGAAGAAAAGATCTTCAGTTTCATCGCAACGTTAATTTCACTTGACTAGCCAATTAGCCTACTGTTCACTTTATTTTGGCAATCCCCCAATTATTAGACACTTTCACTCACTGAATAAATTAGTCGCACTCTGAAACCTTTTGCTTACATGAGTTTGCATCTGTAGCTAGGCTTCAGTGGTAAATCCTGACCCATATCAGTCAGCGCAACATAAATATAAATTCCTGGCTGTACCGTGGCGTTGATGCAAATTTTGGCATTGACATGGAAGAGAATAGTGTGAAGTCTACCTAATTAATAAAACAAACTTCTCCAGTTGTTTAGAAGTCATTTTAATGGGGGTGAATGCTGCATTACAAAGCCGGTATTCATTGCTATTACCATTCATTCACTCACTTGTCAGTCTCTCAATCATGCATTCATTTGTGCATGCATCCCACTATTTCCAAGGTATACAGTATGTCTATGGCTTACATCATGCCTTATAAGAAGAGAGTGCATGGCAGCTTTTTGGTATTCAGACACGTACTGGTAGGCAAATTACTTTGCAATTAATTTAGTCATTTTGCTATGTTCTCACACTCAAATTGGTAATTTTCCACTCCTGTCACCTTTCAACCATTTTCTACAATAATTTGATCATTGTATGAATATATGAGCAGTGTTTTGTGAAGACTAAAGTATTTCAGGGGAAGGAATGACCAAAAAGGAATAACTTATCAGTGAAAAATAAATCAATGGCACCAAAAATGATATTGTTATTTCTCCACAAAGATAATCTAATGATCCAAATAATATACCCCTTTATTAAGCTGTAATGCAAAAGTCAATGTAAAGTCTTTTGAATGAATCTGCATTCACTCTACAAAATCATTCATCCGTAGGCTTTGGTATATTCTTCTAAAAGAACACGTAACATAACTGGCAACTCAAGTAAAATATTGTTAGTAGTAAACATTTATAACCCAGGTGATTACTGCAGAAAGCTTTCATAACATTCTCTAATAGACACTAGGTATTGAGAAGAGAATATACTTTATGTGCATAACATTGGTGAGGAAGCAAGAGAGAGTAATTATGAGAAAGATTGTAGAGAATGTTGGAAGATACTATGGAAATCCCTGTCTATGCTTTCCTCATGAAGCAGAATAAATGACTGACAACCACAGTACAAAGACAGTTATAGTTTAGAATTACATTCAATACTAAATACTTATACCCAACATACAAATACTGTAAAACAAGCTGTTTAGTACCCTGTTTAGAAATTCTGTTCTCAGTATATTTGTCATTTTAGACTAATCCATTCAATACATTTAAATGGTAGGTTTTATGTTTCAGTGTCTGTATGTGTGTGAGTGTATTAGTTTATGCTTATTACTGGTATGCCAGTGCCTTTGGACACTGCCTCAATATTAATGTTGTATATCTCAACATGTTTATTACTGATACATGGGGGACTATGCAATGTAACTGTCCAAATGTCAAAGGGCAGTGAGAGTGCGAAAGAGCTGGGTGAGGCAGAAGACTGAGGTTGTCAGTGCAGTGCAATTGGTGAGGAAGCAAGAGAGAGCAATTATGAGAAAGATTGTAGAGAATGTTGGAAGATACTATGGAAATCCCTGTCCATGCTTTCCTCATGAAGCAGAATAAATGACTGACAACCATAGTACAAAGACAGTTATAGTTTAGAATTACATTCAATACTAAATACTTATACCCAACATACAAATACTGTAAAACAAGCTGATTAGTACCCTGTTTAGAAATTCTGTTCTCACTATATTTGTAATGTTAGGCTAATCCATTCAATACATTTTAATGGCAGGTTTTATGTTTCAGTGTCTGTATGTGTTTGAGTGTATTAGTTTATGCTTATTACTGGTATGCCAGTGCCTTTGGACACTGCCTCAATATTAATGTTGTATATCTCAACATGTTTATTACTGATACATGGGGGACTACGCAATGTAACTGTCCAAATGTCAAAGGGCAGTGAGAGTGCGAAAGAGCTGGGTGAGGCAGAAGACTGAGGTTGTCAGTGCAGTGCATTGGCGAGCCAGGAGTTTAATACTCAGATCATGACAAGTCTTCCTTTCGGTAGCACTTCCCACAAGCTCTGCCGCCCGAGCAAAGTCTTGATAAGTTTTTACAACATTTGCTAGTCCTGTAAGTGCTTGGGCATGGCGCTCCCTGCATCGCTGGCAACTAGAGAAACATAAGCATACAATAGTCAGCTGTACCAATGAGCGGAAGCTTTCAGACAACGATTGAAGTGTTTCCTCTGGCGTCTGCCCAACCCTGACCACACGCTGGCATCCAGCTAAAAGCCCCCGAGCCTCTGCATGTAATCGCCTTTTGTTCTCTGAAAAGTGAGCCACACAGGTATCCCTGGGGTGCTCGTGGACCCTATATTGGTTCTTTATAGCACCAGCAAGAACACTTAAGATGGTATCCACATCCTTTTGCAAAGAAAGGAATCCTGTTGGTGGTAGGGGATACCGGCGAGTCAGCAGTGAAGTCAAGATATCTTCATGGGGGTTCGTTAGGAAGCAGTTCAGAGCATCCAAGGGAGACAGAAGGGGACTGAGCTCTGTAGATGATGAAGCAGGCAGTACTAGATGAGGGAATGAGGTCAATGGAGAAGATGGAGAGAAAGATGCAGGGGATGCAGAGAGAGAGGAAGGAGGGACAGATGTCAGCACTGTATCCCCTGTTTCACCCTGGCTCGTTCTGCGGGAAAACTCGTAGACAGTGAGTTCATCATCGAAGCTGGCACTGTCAAGAACTCCACTGAAACAGTTAGTGTATACTGTCTGGCAGACCTCTAAAGGTGTCTGAGCACTCTCCATTACAGTGTCACAGCCCATAGCCAGTACTGAGCTGCAGCTAAGGTCTTGTTTCTTAAGTTGATTGGGGCTGGGGAAGGATTGTGGCTGGGCTAAGGTAGGTTTGGACTGGCAGTTTGTGAAAACCCCACAGCTAGAGGTAAAGTTTTGGGGAGTTGTACTTGAAGGTGGGCAGCTACATTCTTGTAATCCACCAGACGTTACCACCCCCCAGGGTCCGTTTAGGTTTTGTGTAGTAACCACTACAGATGAGGGGCTGACTTGGAGAGAGATGTCTGCCTTGGAACACAAGGGGGATATGGCTAATACAGAAAACTCTTTAGGTTCAGTTTTGGCTTTATGCTGTCCACATGCTTGAGGACTAATATGGCTGACCTCTCTTATCTCCTCAATGACTTCAGTTACTTCTTCAGATACTATGGTAACCACTTTTACCTCTGTTACTTCAGGAGCACCGACATTCAAGGTCACATCCTCAGTTACTTCTTTTGCTACCTCAACTTCGTTTCTTTGTAGTTGTGTTTCTGAAAGTCTTCTCACAGGCTTAACGTTGCCACTGCCATTAGAACTGGCAGTTAGCATTTCCTGGGAACGTGATAAGTAGAGAGGAAGGCTCTGAATCTTTCCCCGCAATGTTGAGGCAGAAAGTCGCCCAAGGATGCCAGATGAACAGGGCGTAAGAAGGAACCTATGGGCTGGTTCATAAGAAGGAACACCAGAAGACAGTTCTTGGATGGAAGCGTTACAAGAATTTTCAGTTTCATCAGATTCTGGTCCTACGACTCGTTGGGAAAATAATTGGCTTGATGGGCAATGTGGTGCACCACTGCCAAAGGATGCAGACATGCTTTGACTTCTTGTCCTCTCTGTGGGGTCCACTGAGCATTTTCCCATCCCAGATTCTAGATATACAGTATCATCATCCTTGTCTATATTAGGGCTTGTGGTGTATGATATACTCGGGAGATGGAAGTTGGGTAGACTTGATGGGGATATTTGGCCTAGTCTTGGCAGTGAACTGCTCTTTTGGGTCACTGATCTGGCCTGGGATGAATCCTCCATTTGTTTGGTTACATGGTCATCTCTTTGACCAAATAAAACACTACTATCACACTTTCCTCCAGATATATCAAAGAACAAGGGGCCTCCAAACAGTCTCTCGACAAGACCTCCAACTGCACCCTCCTCCTCCTCATCTCTACCATGGTTACTGGAACTACCTTTGTCCTGTAAGTCCATGCAGGAGCGTACTGCTACTATAGTTGGCGATACTGAAGACATTAGCTCAGAGACTGATTTGAACTCCATGGAATCTGGTTCCATCTCTATAAGTTGCTGTTTCCGCTGATATGCTTTGTTTGAGTGTCCCACTTGAGTATCAGTAGGATTATCTGGTCCTGATCCATTGACTTTGGATGGGTTGATGGGTTTTGATTCCAGTGGTGACGGTTCTCCTTCAGAATCAGTCAAAGATGAGACTGTTGGACATGGACCTTGATCTGAGCATCCGCCATCAAAACATGCTATCTGTCCAGCACCATGCTTGACCGATATAGAACCATAGCTTGGTATGCTATTTCCATAGCTGTTATCTAATATATCCTGTTCTGGGAATGATACCAGGGATGTGTAATTTGTTTCCATAAATGAACGACGCTTTTTGGATCTTTTATTGAAATTTGAAAATTCGTCTTGTGTAATAATTTGTCCTTCCTCCTTTTGTTTCTTCTCTAAATCCTCTGCTTCCTGTTCACTGACACAGATGCCAATCCCACCCAGGCTTATGGTCCATAGCTTTGCAGAATTTTCTATAAAGAGAAATATCAGCAAATACACATGGTAAGCATTTGTTAGCAAAATTCTACATCACTATTTTGGATATGATTTTATTTTTTGATGAGTGCAGATAACTACTTTTTCATATGATTTACTAACTTCTTTAACTTCTACAACATTTGTTATAATAATTTGAAAACATTTCATAGAGAATCTTCCCTACGTCATACCTCTTGTCATCACACTTGGGGAGGGTTCTACAGGGGATGTGAATCTTTCCTGAGCGTCAAAGAACTCATCATCTGAACTGCTGTCTCCAAACCCTGGTGGAGGTTGAAAAATTGGCACTGTTACTGTCTGATTTACTTCCCTTCCTTCCCGATCCAGTTGTGTTTCTATATGACCTGGAGGAGAGAGAGGCTGTGGAAGGCTGCGGGCACTGTCAGGGGTCACATTGGAGCAGATATTGTAGTAGTGTCTAGTGTCTCCTTGTTCAAAGGTGAACACATAGTCTCCAGGAGGGGGTAGGGTGGTTTCAGGACATTTTGCAGGTGACCCCTTTTCATGTTTTTTAGTCTCTGACCCCAGCTCCTCACAGTCCTCCTCTTCACTGGCTGCAGGGGGACTAGGTAGACATTCAGCAATATTTGAGAGTGCAGCAAAACAAAATAATTGGTCAATATCAGACTCACAATGGGAATCAGCAGAGCACAGGTCACTTTGAGAATGGGAATCTTTGCTGTCCAGTTGCTGTGGAGACAATGCTGGTGAATAGCGGTCTTCACAGCAGTAAGAGTCTTTTACTGGTAAATGGCATGGGCGTCTGGTAGAGAAGTAGGTCATCAGGTCGTCCTCTTCTAGGGCATCTATAGAGTCACTGGACATGCTGGTCATGAAATGTGATTCAGTTTGGTATGAATCAGATGCTTCAGATGAGAGGTCACCCACAATGATGACACACTGAGGTTGTTCAGGCTTTTTCTCTTGCTCTTTGTCTTCCTTTTCTGTGCCTACTCTCTCATCATCTGTTTCTACTGTCTTTCCATTATTACCATGTATAGATTCATGGATGGTTTCTTTATCCTCTTCCTTTTCCTTCCTCTCAACCACCTCTTTGCCTCCTTCCTTCTCCACCTCTTCATCTTTTTTATTGTTACTTTGTGTTTTTTCAGTTCCTTCTGGTAGCTTATATCTTAGTTTAACTGCTGTTTTGTTGCTTTTAACAGTGCTAGCAACATGAGTAAGGAGAGCATCCACATCTGTGTCTGAGTCGTCAGAGTCACTGCCACAGTGTGACACATAACCTACACACAAAGTCAGAAGCAGAGACAAAATTCAGATAAATCGCATTGTGAAAATATCCTTTTTCAAACATGCAAAACCAGTAATGCAGTCACATTGTTAGCCTATCATACCCGCTGACTCACTTACCCTACTCATGGTTAGTTCCAGTTGGGTTTGTCACAAAACTGTAATTTTTTTTTCATATTAATGACATAAATGTCATATTCCTTTTGATTTTATAGACACTAGTAAGATGCAAACGTTTTTCACAGTTAAAGAGTCTGTCTAATATATCACAACTTGCTATTTTTAGAATGTTGTTATAGTATGTAGGCAGTGTGGAGTGGAAGTGGAGTTCTGGGAATTTGCCTGATGCATGGAAGATTTGGCTAGAATTTGCATTGATAATGTTAGTAATTGATAGTGTTATTTTTGTGGCTCTGTATAAATGCCTTTAAAAAAAATCTTGAAAATCCTACCACATTTTAAAATTCTGTTTTTAATGTTCAAAATGTAATGTTTCACCAGAACAAAGAATTCAGTAAAGCGGAAAAATAGGTTGTATACCCTCCTCTGCTGATATGCGGTGGCACTTTGAATTAGTTGACCAGGGGAACACACAGATCTGGGGGTCCACAAATAGTCTGCAGTATCCAGCAACCAGACACAATAAATCTTTAGCTGCCACTGACTCCATCAGTAACGTAATTGGCTAAAGACAGGAAAAGTGTGACCAATGTGAAACAAAGTCAGAGCAGAGAGTACAAAGAAAGGTTTATACTGAGTGTACGTATATGTAGATGTAAGTACTAGTGCATGTATATTGTTTACCTTTATATCCTGCAGGTAGATCTTGACCAGACTAACTCTGTCAGACTCGGGTAATAGTTCCACTCTGGTAATGCAGCTGAATTCAGTTAGTGTGGTCATGATGCTCAGTTTATGGTTGATCACCTGACTCACCCCATACTGAGCTCCCACCAACAAACTCACCATTGACTCTCTGTCCTGCAGCTAGTTAAATAGAGAAAGAGCGTAAAGTATGTGATAAACCATGGCATGTGATATATGGAATGGACAGCAGAGAGAAAACCAGATAAACCAAAAGAGAAATATGTGAACATTTCATCTCATCTTTTTTTTGTAGTTCATTTCCTCATTCACTCACCTGTTTTATTTAGAAATACAAGCTATTTGAATTAAAAGAGAAAGCTAACATTTGTATGGAAAGGAATTAAATAGTGGCCCACTTCAGGGCTCAACATATACTTTTTATGCCTTGCAAACATAAGTATTTGTTTTTCTGTGACGTATTGAATAGTGCTGTTATCGATTTGGATATATCGCTATAGTAAAAATAATTACATTTACGGTTATATAAAAAAAAAAAACATTTATGTAAAACTGCAGTATTTATTTGAATTTTTTTTTATTTCAAATAAATATATATAGTTTTGATATTATTTGAAGTATCAGTTAGAATGGGTTGATGAAAATTCTGATATTTGAAGTTTGTGGCATTGTTTTCTAGTAAAAGTTTGTTCATGAATTTATAGCTGTATATTCTTGTTATCAATCAAAAATAGATAGCTAATATATTTTTTTTGTATATTGTTTATGCATTCTTTAAGAAAGCTTAATGTTTAGTGAAAGTTAAATATAGTTTTTCTCACGTGTACATCTGCATCAATAAAATGTAAAAATATACTACCATTCAAACGTTTGGGGTCTGTACGTTTTTTTTTTTTTATTATTATTTTTTTTTAGAAAATAATACTTTATCCATCAATGAGGCATTACGTTGCCAATAAGTAAGGGTGCATAAAGCGACAGTCAATACTTATAAATTGTTACAAAAATTATATTTAGCATAAATGCTGTTCTTTTGGACCTTTTTAATTCATTAAGTGTATCACGGTTTCCACAAAAAGTTTGTGCACATATTTTCAACTGTAATAATAATAGGAAATGTTACTTAAGTCAGCATATTAGAACGATGTCTAAAGGATCATGTAACACTGAAAAAAATTACGGCATAATTCTGCTTTGCTATTTTTAAGTATCTTAACAGAAAACAATTTTGCTGTTTCTAATTTATTTTAATCAAGTAAATGCAGCCTTGGTGAGAATAAGATATTTTAAAAAACCTGAGAAAAACCCAGCCCCAATCTTTTGAATGACAGTGTACAATAAATTACATTTTTGTGGTGTGGGCAGTGAATCTAAACTGATGGTCTGACTGGTGGAAAATTGTATGACTGAAAGAGCATGTGCAATGTAGGTCTCTGACTCTCCAAAGTGACATTTTGGTGCTGATGTGTGAGTGGCAGCAATGCGGATGAAAGATGTAAAGCCATTGCATGTGTAAATGCAGGTGGGGTACATTTAATGGCATTTTTTTCCAGCAATTCAATGGATTGCATGTCTGAAACGCGATATTAAGAGTGCATCTCTTACCATCATAGTTGCACTAAAAGCCTTTCCTCCATAGGACTTGAGTTCAGACATCTCATTCAAGTAGTTCAGTCTAGCACGATTCACTGAGATCACCTATGAAAACACCCCACACATGGGAAAAAAATGTAAATACACATTGTACTGTACTTCACTAACAAAGAAAACCAAAATATTCATGTTTTGAGCACATCTACCATGGGAATGTTATGGTATATTTTTCTCAGGACAATATCAGGACAGAACACAAATACAGCATACACACATGCACACACCTTTTGCTTTGGCTCCTGAGATAGAATCTTTTTCATGTGGTAACTGATGGCTTTCTTCAAGTCCTTCTCTCTCATGTTTCGCAGTAAGGTGTGGGACACAAAGCTTTCAATACCCCACTCCTTCCTTCAGACAAAAATAGTACAGACAGAATGTTTTTTGATGCTATTGAAAGTCTCACCAATGCAGCATTTATTTGATCAAAAATACAGAACAACAATAATTGTAATGGTTATGTACTGTTATGGCTTGTTCTAGTTTTCACTCTGTTTGATCTGTTCCTGTTAGTTGGATTTCCTAGTTAGTTAATTTGTTTCCTAGTTGTTTGTTAATTAGTCCCACACACCTGTTCTGTTTCATCCTGATTACGTTTCCACATGTTTATAAGCCCTGTGTTTCCTCGTCGTTCAGTATTGTTTATGTTAAGTGTAGTTGCTATTCTGATTGCTCACATTATTTATTAACAGACTCTTTATTTAACTTGGATTCTTTGTATGTTAGTCTACACGTTATAATAATATTGTTAAATATTTTTTACAATTTAAAATTTAAAAACGGTTGTGGAAACATGATTGGTGACATTTGTTCTTAATTAGAATTCTTTAATAGAATTTCAATTTTGATCAATTTTAATGCAGCTTTGCTAAATAAAAGTATTTATTTAAAAAAAAGAAAATCTTACTGACCCTAAACCTTTGAATAGTAGTGTACTTGCTAAGGAGGACAACTAGAAAATGCAGCAACGAGTTTTAGTTTATTAGTTAAAATAGCATGGACACTTGTGTGTGTGTGTGTGTGTGTGTGTGTGTGTGTGTGTGTGTGTGTGTTTGTGTGTGTGTACTCACATCATGGCCTTCAGAGGTGTTTTAAGAGATTGTCCACAGCTTGCTAGTTTTTCCTGTACAAGTAGAGCAGCCAGTCTAAGAGCTGTATTACATTTCATCTCCACTGCAAACCTTTCCTGCAATACATCACTCACGCTCTACACACACATACACACACACTATTAAAAACAATCTAAAGTCAATCTGTGGCAATATTATTATTATTATTTTAAATGCCTGTATATACGCACAGACACAAACGCACACCTGTAAGTATAGATACTCAAAGGCCACAGGATCTTCTTTGAGCATGCTCTTAAAGTCTCTCGGTAGAAAACAGACACGAAACAGACACCTGTAGTCGTGAGTCTCCTTCTTTTCAGCCACCTGTCACATATACACAGAGTGTTAGATGTATAGCCTACTGTATGTGAGTGGAGACAGAAGTAACTAAACTCTTTAAAGGAACATTTTCACCCAACATGTAAATTCTGTTATTATTTATCCTCATGGTGTTTTAAACATGTATGACTTTGATTTGGCTGTGGAACACAAAAGGTAATATGAAGAAGATACTCTTTTTAATGTATGGAAAGTGAAAGAAAAATTTGAAAGTATCATAAAAGTGGTCCATGTGCAAAAATATTTCTGGAGTCAAATGACAGCTTTGTGTAAGAGAGTCATAATCAAAAATCTTTTATGAGGACTGCTTTTATGAGTTTTAGATCTTGACTTGTAGCCCGCATCCTTATTCACCTTTATTACATAGTGGTAAGTGTCCAGTATATTCTTCAAAAAATAGTTTGTGTTCCAGAGAAGAAAGGAAGTCCCACAGGTTTGTAACTACATGAGGATAAATAAATGATCATTTATTGATGTGTGTATTTGTTTGTTTTTTTCTTGTGTTTGTGTGTGTACCTTTTGAATACTCTCTTCCTCGTGTAGTAGATATAGTTTGCTGATGCTGTATTGTTGTTCAAGTACCAGAGAGAAGTGTTCGATCCGGGTGATTGACAGTTTCTCCTTCAGAGTCATCACTATGTCCTAAACCGTGATACATTTTTTCAGGATTGTTGATGAATACAAAATTCAAAAGTTTTACTGTCACTTTTGATCAATTTAATGCATACTTGCTTTAATTTAATCTTACTGACCCTAAACATTTTAATGGTAGTGTATATAGCATTTCCAAAAATTCCCTAATACTGCGATTAGAGCTTGCATGAAATTATTTTAGGATGCCAACAAACTATAAAAAGCAACATAATTAATGCTGACTGAAAAATAAGCCATCACATAACATTAGACTACAGTAAATATGTCTAAAGTACCTTAACAGTGGTTTTAGATTCAAATTTAAAAGCCTTTGTTTGGCCATTCTCCAGATAGACCTTCAGAACATTGGGCAGGAACAGCAGAGAGTTACCCTGGGGGTCAAAGGTCAATATATTCAATATATTGTAGCAATGGTAAAACAACTGTCTGTTTCAACAGTGTTTAAACAATTCTAGTTAAGCCAGGAAATATTATCAGTCTCATTATCACATTCAAAAAGTTTAAGCACTCAAAAGGCTGCATGCAACAAAGATAAAACTGCTTTATCACTGCCTTAGTCATGTGGTTTGCTTGATAATGTTTTTTTTTAATTAGATGTTAATTAAAAAACATCTTGGGTCGAGGGAAATTAATAGACTCACGACACTCCACCTAAAGGAACAATTCACTCAAAAATAATGACAGAATTTTTTACTTTTAGGTTAACTGTGCTCTATCTATTTTAAGGTGCTCTATCATAAATCACAATTGCAGCTGTACACCATGTCGGCACAGTTACACAGAGATTATGATTAATGGTTAATTGAATAATTAATAAATACTTGCTAAATTATTGACTAAGGTTTATCCCAAGACTGGGTAGACTGCCAAACCACTCCCTCTCAATGCCTCTCTATTGTTCCACATCTTTTGTTCATATTCTTGATTCATATCGCTCTTATTTTCTTTATCGCTTATTCACTTTATCTCTTTTTTGTAAATCATCGAATGTGAATACATTTTTTAACATAGCATGAATGAACAGAAAGATGTGTCAAACCTGTGAGTGACCATTGACCACCACCTCCTCTGCAAACCTCACTTTAACAGGGTTTGACTTCAGCTTGGCTCTCTTCTCTGGAGTTATGAAGGACGACTTTGGCCCCTATGACACAGCCATAATGACAATCAGCACAAATGGATCAGTTTGACCTTCAGTGACATATTCTTTCAAAAAACATTAATTGCAGAATTTGCCAGTGCAAATGCCAGTATTAATTTATTAATAATAAAAAAAAATCAGTTAAACACAAATTAATTTGTATAGCATATTTCGGAATAAACTTTCTGAATATTCTTATTCCACTTGTAGCCCTATGAACAATTGTATATTGTCACGATCTGTGTGTTTAGTTTAATTTTCTTGGACTTTTATTGGTTTCTCTTCAGTTACCTGTTCCCTTTGTTCTTGTTTCCTGCCAGCTATTAGTGGTCATGGACATTCATTAAATCGTCTCACCTGTTTATTATTTAATCATCATCACTGTGTATGTAAGTTCCTCGTTGTGCTCCATTCTTTGTTCCGATATTGTCATGTCAACACATTGTTTTCTTGCCGTATTCATTCCCGTGGATTACCTGAGTTTGTTTTATTTAAGAAATACTTTGGTTTTGGAGCCATTTGCATCTTTGTCATCCTCATCGGACCTAAATATATACAGGTACAGTATACTCTGATGCTTTGTATTTAATAGGTTTACTGAAAACTGAAAGCATAATCAAATTAGAAAAAAAATATTTAATAAATTAACACATAAGAGGTTGGAGATTTTTAGAATTTTTATTATTGCAATAGTTAGCTATCAAAAAAATACTTTTTGGTCATTTCCGCCTACTGCCATGAAACAGAACAACACCGCATCCTCCTGCCATGCCCCAATCAGAAGTAACCGTTTGTGTGAATCTATAACTATGCACACATACTTACCACAGTATTTCTCAGGACAGTCAGTATTATGGTGTTCTGACATTCTCTATAAATAATTGAAAAAGAGTAAAAAAAACAAACAAACAGAATTAGTGGTACAGATAGCTAGAGTCACCAGATGTCCCATTTGTTCCGAAGATACATTGGGCACATGAAAATGATCTAACATATTTGGTAAAACTAGATATCTGGGAGCCCAGATACAGCTGATTTTATAGTTTCACATTGACAATCTTACATGTCGCATACCTGATGATGTCACCAGCTTGTTCAGTAGATAGATCATCAACAGCAATATTGTTTATTTTGAAAAGTTGGTCACCAGGGACAAGCTTTCCATCAGCAGGGCCTCCTATAAAAAAAAACAAAACAGACAAACATAGCATGACACTGCAATCTGTTTAAAATATTGTCTTAATTATGCTGTAAGAGACGTAATGTTTGAGAAAGAGTGTTTATGTCATCCCATTTGGTTGTGGGGTAACCAGATGGCATCAGCCCTTCCAAGAGTAGGGTTTCCTGTAGACATTGCTCCATGTGCCAAACCAGTCAGCCAACATGTTGCTGTCAATGCAGGCAATACATGCACATATCTGTATGTGCATTGCCACATAATGTAGCTTGGCCACATTTCAACCTTAAACTTATGTTCAGAGAACATATATAAAATGAATGAATCAGTTTTAAATTGCTTTATTAAAGATTGAAGTATTTAAGGTAACACATTACAATAAGGTCTCATTTGTTATCATTAGTCAATGGATTAAAGAAATAGTCCATCCAAAAATGAAAATTTTGTCATCATACTCCCCCTAATGTCATTTCAAACTTGTATGTCTTTCATTCTTCTTTGGAACACAAAGAATATATTTTGAAGAATGTGGGTAACTGAACAGTTTTGGTTTCCATTGACCTCCATTGTATGGACAATAAATACAATGGAAGTCAATGGGAACCAAAATGGTTTGGTTATCAACATTTTTTTAAATATATTCTTTTGTGTTCAGCAGAAGAAAGAAATATCGGCAATAATATATATATAGGTCCTTCTCAAATTAGCATATTGTGATAAAGTTCATTATTTTCCATAATGTAATGATAAAAATGAAACTTTCATATGTTTTAGATTTATTGCACACCAACTGAAATATTTCAGGTGTTTTATTGTTTTAATACTGATGATTTTGGCATACAGCTCATGAAAACCAAAAAATTAGCATATCATGAAAAGGTTCTCTAAACGAGCTATTAACCTAATCATCTGAATAAACTAATTAACTCTAAACACCTGCAAAAGATTCCTGAGGCTTTTAAAAACTCCCAGCCTGTTTCATTACTCAAAACCGCAATCATGGGTAAGACTGCCGACCTGACTGCTGTCCAGAAGGCCATCATTGACACCCTCAAGCAAGAGGGTAAGACACAGAAAGACATTTCTGAACAAATAGGCTGTTCCCAGAGTGCTGTATCAAGGCACCTCAGTGGGAAGTCTGTGGGAAGGAAAAAGTGTGGCAAAAAACGCTGCACAACGAGAAGAGGTGACCGGACCCTGAGGAAGATTGTGGAGAAGGACCGATTCCAGACCTTGGGGGACATGCGGAAGCAGTGGACTGAGTCTGGAGTAGAAACATCCAGAGCCACCGTGCACAGGCGTGTGCAGGAAATGGGCTACAGGTGCCGCATTCCCCAGGTCAAGCCACTTTTGAACCAGAAACAGCGGCAGAAGCGCCTGACCTGGGCTACAGAGAAGCAGCACTGGACTGTTGCTCAGTGGTTGCATGTCATTTGGAAATCAAGGTGCCAGAGTCTGGAGGAAGACTGGGGAGAAGGAAATGACAAAATGCCTGAAGTCCAGTGTCAAGTACCCACAGTCAGTGATGGTCTGGGGTGCCATGTCAGCTGCTGGTGTTGGTCCACTGTGTTTTATCTAGGGCAGGGTCAATGCAGCTAGCTATCAGGAGATTTTGGAGCACTTCATGCTTCCATCTGCTAAAAAGCTTTATGGAGATGACGATTTCATTTTTCAGCACGACCTGGCACCTGCTCACAGTGCCAAAACCACTGGTAAATGGTTTACTGACCATGGTATTACTGTGCTCAACTGCCAACTCTCCTGACCTGAACCTCATAGAGAATCTGTGGGATATTGTGAAGAGAAAGTTGAGAGACGCAAGACCCAACACTCTGGATGAGCTTAAGGCCGCTATCGAAGCATCCTGGGCCTCCATAAGGCCTAAGCAGTGCCACAGGCTGATTGCCTCCATGCCACGCCGCATTGACACAGTCATTTCTGCAAAAGGATTCCCGACCAAGTATTGAGTGCATAACTGAACATAATTATTTGAAGGTTGACTTTTTTTTGTATTAAAAACACTTCTTTTATTGGTCGGATGAAATATGCTAATTTTTTGAGACAGGAATTTTCGGTTTTCATGAGCTGTATGCCAAAATCATCAGTATTAAAACAATAAAAGACCTGAAATATTTCAGTTGGTGTGCAATGAATCTAAAATATATGAAAGTTTAATTTTTATCATTACATTATGGAAAATAATGAACTTTATCACAATATGCTAATGTTTTGAGAAGGACCTGTATATATATCATATACACTAGTAGATTTATCTGCAAAATGCTCTACCTTTTTTTTTATAGTCAAAATATATTTCATAGTGATTTTTAGGTAACTACCTTTAATATGATATTTTTTAAGATTTATTGTGATTTGACTCAAATATTCTAATAATAAATATATTACTGCAGTATCCTTTTTGCAGTAATGGAACCTTTTTTGTAGCTAATGCACTGTAACTGTTTTATCGATTTTCATGAAGGTCTTTTGTGCTGTATAATCAAAATTTTACTTTAGAATGTAAATGCTACCTCAGATCTGCTCCATCAAATGGCTCAACAGACTAAAGCTGCGTTTCTCAAAAGCATCGTAAGCCATTCGCACCAATGGTCTCGACTATCAACTTAGCTCATGATGCTTTTGAGAAATGCAGTTCTGGTCATCCACTTCTTATGTCCATTGGCATTTTCCTAGCAACAAGCTAATCTAGAAATGATCATTGTGGGATTATTTAAAAATCAAATCAAATGGATTTAAACTCTCAAATCGCCAAAAAGGATCATCTCATTTCAGAATTGTAAGTCCAATGGTCCCCCGCCTGTTACAATTAAAATTTGGAAGTCCCACAGTTGAGCTCTGGATGTAACCAAGGCCACCTGGCTAATATCTAGTTCTTAGCTTCAGTGCTTTCATTATATGTGAGGTGGATAATAAAGAATGATGAAAGAACCTTACTATTTGACCTGATGAATATTTTTAGAGATGATTGTGGGTGTAATGTACCTTCTGTCACGTCCAGCACCTGGGGTGGAGTGTGTGTTGATACACTGAAGCCATGGGAGTTAAAGGTGGGGTCAAGTGGGATCTTAACAGTGACTCTAATTGGACAGCTCCTCTGATCCTGGGAGCCATTGTCAGCAACTTGCCCATCTTCTAACACACGCTCGCTTTATACAGACAGAGAGGGAAATGGGTGATGCTATTCGAACACAAAATACAAAAAAGAATTGTAAAAGTACTCGTCCACACAATTATTCTTAGATTAAAAGAGTGGTACCGGCTGATGGACTCTCTGGAGCGGCGAAGCCAGCGTCCCACCACCTGTTCTACTCTGCTGGTCCTGCGAGATGGTGAGCGACTGCGGTCCCGCTCCTCCATTTAGCTACACACACGGGGAAAGATCACCATTAGGCCACTATTTATTGCAAAGAAAATGAATTCATAATTTAAGTGATAAGTGAAAAAAATCATATCTAACGTTAACCAATAGACAGAAAATGTATAAATTTGCACATTTATTGTTGAATACATTTCGCATAATACATGTTTTAGAATATCCTCTTTAGCCAATCATAGTCCTCATTGACCTCATTGCATTACACTTTCCTCCCTATACGATCAGAAAGAGACATAACAGGGTTTCCCAAACTGGGGTTCGTAAGTTGATAAAAAGCTAATATTTAAAACATAAAAATGTTAAATGAAATAAATAAATAATTAAAAATAAAATAATCAAAAGATTAAGATTAAAGATTTTTTTTTATTTGTTTACCTGCATGTCATGTGACTGTTAACCAACATCAGAGAACATGGGAATGTGTTGTATTGAGTAAAGTATAAAAAGTATTATATTTAATTAGAATTCAATTTGATCATTTGTCATAGGCATAATATTAAAATAAATGTGGTGAGGTTAATTTATAATATGTATGTGTCTTAATGTCGGCATTAAACAGAAGTTACGATCGTCTTTTCTTTCTCATGAAAGTGACAGTTTGTCCCACCCTCACTCCAGTAAACACATCACCAGAGAACAGAAGAGATGCCACTGCAAGTTATTTTATTCAAATATTATGAGGGCACATGAATAAAAATAAGAAATAAAAAAACGTGCACAGATAAATAATTTATAATAAAAATACTGCAATATTCCATAAAAAAAAGATTTGTCAATTTTGATTTCATGGTGACTGATTTTAACTGCTAAGTAATTCGTGTTCATAATAACTGCATTGTAACACATCTTGTGTGTATTACGCCTACATTGAAACCCCTCTTTAGGTGAATTAAGCTAAAGAAAAGAGCCAAACTTTTAGTACTTTGGTGGTGCACAATGACTGCTTGGTAAATTTCTCTATCCACTTTCTGAGAAGTGATACAACTCTGTACACTTATTCATGCTGTTTACAGTGGCCTTCAGGTTGAGCATGTACTCTAATAATGATAGCTGTGGCAAGCAAAATGGCGTGTACAGCAGTACTAATGTGCGGTCAACCTCTCTTATAACGGTATGAAACATTGTCTCTCTTGTTGTAATTCAATGTTGTTGTTTCTGTAAATTGTGGTGTTGTTGCAGAATTGCTTTTGACGTTTATGGTGCTTCTATATGGTGAGGTATTTCTCACTAGGGAATGTGAGAGACAATCTGGAGCCTCATGGTGAACAGAGAGAAGGCCAAACAATGGCAAAGAGACAAATTACATATTGCGACAAATATTAGAGAGAGATCCCAGGAGATCATGAGTCATGGTCCCATTATGTTCTCAGATTTCACAGGATTTGGATCTGACTTTCCATTTATTTTTACTACTGTCAACATTGTTATCAATACTGTATACACCATACATCAAAGTCGTTACAGACTGCGCAACATTTGCCGAGATTGTGCACAATAGTGACCGCCCACTTTTTCAACAGCCCTGTTTATGTTTCAGAAGGATGCTTTTCAAGAAATAAAAATATCCTTAAACCAAACCAACCAACAACATTATAACCATTTATTTGAAGCAAAACCATATTTGAAAATCTGAAAAATAGAAAGTTACAAGACTGTATATTTTGTTAGGGTTAGGTTATGTTCAGTTATGTTCACAGTTATGTTCAGCCTCTCTGTCTTGTTTAGTTTTAGTCTTAGTCTTCTTTGTCACCATTTGTCTGAGAATTCCTTTACACGACAATGATGTACTAAAAACAAAAAAGTTTTTCCTTTTGCGTTTTTCATGTACAGATGACAACGTTGTCAAAAATGATCCGCATTCACACATATCCACGAAAACGATAAAAAGCTGTATTATGCAGGCCAGGCCAGTAGTTGGCAATGTCACTTTGTAAACAAACACTACGCGCCTATAGACTGAACATGACATATGTGCATGACATCACTGTTTTCACAAATTCACATTTTTGTTGTTTACATGGAGATGATAACTGTATGGTTCTCAAAAAATTGCACTTTGAAACCCGTATTCAAAAGCTTGCATTTTTCAGGTCCCCAAAATGCTGTTGTCATGTAAATGAATGGCCAAAATTATATTATTATTACATATTTGAAAACAGTGTAATGTAAATGGCCCCTTGGTTTACTCATTCATTAATTGCCATGGTCCCTGATTAGTGTCTCATCTGTTCCGTTGTTCTCTGTTGAACATCACACTCTTGTGTATTTAAGCCCTCAGTTCTCCACTGATCTGCGTCTTGTGTTAATGGTAAATAAACTGCATTTATATAGCGCTTTCAACTGACCCATGGCCACCAAAGCGATTTACATATTGCCTCACATTCACCCATTCATTCACTCATACATACACCAACGTGCATTATTTACACTGTTATTACACTGTCTGTTATTGTAGGGACATCAACGTTATATTTTCACACCCCTAAACATGACACAGGACAAAACAAACTGTGATTGGTTGCTTTACATGTCAGTCAGTCTCTGGATGGTCCTTGGCCAATGAAAACTGCTATGGAGTCCAGACCGTCTACCATCAGTCTGAAGGCTACACAAGACTAGGGGCCCTATCATACACGTGATGCAATGCGGCACCAGGCACAACACAAGTGATTTTTGCTAGTTTCAGCCCGACGCAGTTATCATTTTCACATCCTGCGCCACGTTTTTAAATAGAAAATGCATTTTCGCACATATGAGGCAACTGAATTAGACTGTGCCCTTGACCAACAAAAACCTGTTCTAAAGTGGTTGCAATATTTTTTTTGTTATTTAAATAGTGCGTTAGTAATGTGCGCCTATTGGCGGGTCCAGAACGTGCGTACACTCTGCTTATTACACACACAGGGACGCCCAGCAGCACACAAACTAGTAGCCAAATATTACAAAAAAAGGATTACAAAGTAAAATATTAATATTGTGTACATCAGGCTTGTCCCGGTGGTCTGCTTGTGCGCTTTTCCGCCATGTAAATCCGCTATGGTGCGAGAGCAACTGGCTTTTTAAAGGGATGGGAAAGTACACTCTGATTGTTTTTTTTTGCATATTACGCCCAAAACACATCCATTACTCTTTAAGAGAATAGGGACAAGCCTTTTAAACCATGCGCCACAATTGGATTCGCCTTAACTGAACTTGCGCCATGCGCTTTAGACCATGCGCTTAGATTGTTAAAATAGGGCCCTAGGAAATTCCTAATATGGATAAAGACATTCAGCGATTGCTGTAGCTGAATAAAACGCAGATAGAGACATTTTGACTGATTAAACATGAAGAGAATAAACGTACTCGGTTACTCTCGTAACTTCGGTTCCCTGAGAGTAGGGAACGAATATTGCGTATCTATAGGAAGTGGGGAAACTCTTTTCCTCAGATTATTGAAGCTTTTATATAAAACGCATTGCAGCTGCAAAGCGAGCACAGTGAGACTGACTCACTCATTGGCTGTGCTGCAGCAACTGCACATCCAATGGCGAAGGCGCCTTTGACGTGAGGACCAATCAGCTATCAGCGCGTCATAACGCTTCGAATTGGGAGTGGCTGGGCCTATAAAGAGAGCCTGAATTCGCCATAATAGCTGTTTAAATCAACTTAGGCGACAACTTGCCATGTTACTATAGTGCGGCAGGCTACGCAATACTCGTTCCCTACTCTCAGGGAACCGAGGTTACAATAGTAACTGAGTATGTTCCCTTTCGAGAACGGTCACTTCGTATTGCATAGCAAACGCAGTGGGGACGCTACATAAAATGCCGCACCATAAGTAACTGGCTGCAACTGAAGCCCAGGAGCCCTGAGCTCACAGAAACAAGCCAGAATTTATATAGATAAATATATATATGTATATTGTGGCGAACAGGACGGCCAAGGGACGTGAGAGAACGGCGCGAGGCCGGTGGTGCGATTGCTAATGAGCAACACCTGTGAAGCACACCGGTCTCGCATCTCTCACGGAGGAGCGGAAGCATAAAGGAGGAGCGACGACGTTGATGATCGACAGAGGAACAGGCCTGTATTTTAGTTGTTTTGTTTTTGTATTTTACTTTAGCCAGCAGTCGTCCGCGAGGGGCTGCTGGCAGTTATATTTATTTTCGGTAGCCAGCAGTCGTCCGCGAGGGGCTGCTGGCGGTATTTTCGTTTGTTTGTTTTATTTGAAATAAACTATATTTTGATGGTTCGCCGGTTCCCGCCTCCTTCTTCCCTGAACATTGCTATACTGGTGCCGAAACCCGGGAACAGGGAGGAACGCGCTGTCAGAGAGTCCTCGCCGATGAGGCGAATCCGCGGTGCCATCGAGCATGGTGCTCGAGTCGCCGCCGCTCGCCGTGGGCCGGAGCCTGCTGCCATCCGCCGAGCGAGGGGAGGAGCAGGGAGCGGGGGACTCGCGGCCACGGACGCTCGAGGCGGTGCGCTGGAGTGAGTTGCCGGGGGGACGGTCGAGCTCGCTGCCGGCCGCCTGGGTATTGGAGGGGCGGCTGCCATCCGGGAGGGAGAGGAGGAGTCGCCGCCGCTCGCCGTGGGCCGGAGCCTGCTGCCGTCCACCAGTGAAGGGGAGGATCAGGGAGCGGGGGACTCCTGCCGTCTGCCCAAGGCACCCGAGGAGCCGTCGCCGTCCACCGGGCGGCGGAGGAGCGTCGAGCCGTCCACCGAGGGCTACCCAGCGTCACCGCCAGGCACCGCGGAGGAGATCGCCTAGCTGTGGGGGACCAGATGGCAGCGCGTTGTGGGAACCGGACCAAGTTTTTTTTTTTTTTTTTTTTCTCTCTCCCCTCTCTCGATCTGTCGCTCCTCATGCTTCCGTCTCCGTTTCCCTCGGTTTGTCTGTCCATAGTCCCCAGGGATCGCCGCCGCCGGGGGGGGGGGAGTAGGCACAGGCTCGTGGGTACCCCCCGGCCTGTGAGGGGCGATGGGGGTATGTGGCGAACAGGACGGCCGAGGGACGTGAGAGAACGGCGCGAGGCCGGTGGTGCGATTGCTAATGAGCAACACCTGTGAAGCACACCGGTCTCGCATCTCTCACGGAGGAGCGGAAGCATAAAGGAGGAGCGACGACGTTGATGATCGAGAGAGGAACAGGCCTGTATTTTAGTTGTTTTGTTTTTTGTATTTTACTTTAGCCAGCAGTCGTCCGCGAGGGGCTGCTGGCAGTTATATTTATTTTCGGTAGCCAGCAGTCGTCCGCGAGGGGCTGCTGGCGGTATTTCCGTTTGTTTGTTTTATTTAAATAAATTATATTTTGATTGTTCGCCGGTTCCCGCCTCCTTCTTCCCTGAACATTGCTACATATATATACTGATAAGACCGGACACGTTGGGTCGGAATCGTATATACAGTGAAATCACTAAGTTCATAACCCAACATAACATACCAATAGACCGGAAACCATTGGGTCTAATTATATATTAAGTAACACAGCCAGAGGCTGGTTCATGGTAAAAGGGCAGTCTGCTTATTAACAGTGACCTGACACATAGATAAGACTGGACCCCGTCGAGTCTAATCATACAGAAAGGACCTTCGCCTGCAGGGAAGGAACCTCCATGTTTTAGAACCTCACAAATGTGGAGGGCGAAGACCAACCGGCCGCCGCACAAATGTCCTGAATAGGAAATCCAGAGGACCACGCCCACGACGAAGCCATGCCTCTAGTCAAATGGGCTTTAGTGCCTATGGGGCAAACCTGGCCCACTGAGGCGTATGCTAGAGAGATGGCATCCACTATCCATCTGGACAGCCTCTGCTTCGTGACAGGAGATCCCTTGGATCGACCACCAAAGCAGACAAAGAGCTATTCCGACTGTCTAAAGGACGCTGAGCGCTCCAAATAGACCTTCAAAGCTCTAACAGGGCAAAGTAAATTAGCTTCCCCATCCTCATCAGAAGGGGAAAGAGCCAACAGTGTAATAACCTGTGCTCTAAACGGCGTTGAGAGCACCTTAGGTACATAACCGTGTCTAGGTTTGAGAGTAACTTTGGAGTCACCTATTCCAAACATAAGGGGCTCACAGAGAGCGCCTGCAGATTTCCACTCACTTAATGGACGCCAGTGACAGTAAGAGGGAAGTCTTTAGCGAAAGTGGTTTAAGCTCGACCAACTGAAGTGGTTCAAATGGAGGGCCCCAAGGAACGTGGAGAGGCCCCAAGATGGTACAGAAGGAGGCCTGGAGGGATTCATCCTCCTGGCTCCTTTAAGAAACCGCTTGACCAAGTCATTTCTCCCTAGTGATTGGCCAGCAATCGGAGCATGATGAGCTGCTATGGCTGCCATATAAACCTTGAGCCTTAAACCTTGAACTGCCCGTGTCTAACAGCTCTTGTAGGAAGGAGAGAATCACTAATACTTCTCATGACTGAGGTTCAAATGCCTATCCGATTACTAGTCGGAGAACACTGACCCCTTCAAGGCATGGAGCCGCCTAGTAGAAGGGGCTCTAGCCTCAGTAATCGTGTTCAGGACCTTCACAGGGAGGTCCCTGGGTACCCGTTGAGGGGCCACACATATAGAGCCCATAAGTCGGGACGATGGTGCCAAATTGTTTCGTTCGCCTGTGTGAGGAGATCTCTCCTCAGAGGGACAGGCCACAGGAGTTTGTCCATCATCTGGACCAGTTCTGGAAACCACGGTCTGGATTTCCAGAGAGGGGCCACAAGGAGGACTGGGCATCCCAGTTCCCTGACCCGTTTGATGACCTGGGGAATCATGGAAACGGAGAGAAACGCATACAAGGGACGACTAGGCCAGCGATGGGCCAGAGCATCCCTGCTCTTCGAAAAGAACACTGCGCTGTGAGTGTTGTCTTTTGAGGCAAATAGGTCGACCTCGGCCTCGCTGAAAACACTCCATATCAGACGAACCTTCTGAGAGTTTAGAGACCACTCGCTTAGGGGAGTGTTGTCTCGAGAAAGCATACATGTATCCGCACCCAGATTCTGAATGCCCGGGATATGCGCTGCTCTCAGAGACCTCAAGTTGGCTTGCGTCCAAATAAGGAGATCTCTCGCCATGGGTCACAGGCTGCCCGACCTGAGACCGCCTTGGCGATATATGCCACCACCGACATGTTGTCCGTGCAGACTAAGCCGTGGTGTCCTTTGAGGCTTGACAAAAATGCTTTCAGTGCCAAACAAACTGCTTTCATTTCCAGACAGTTGATATGTAAGCTCTGCTCCGCGCTCGACCAGAGGCCGGAGACAGGCTTGTCCTTGCGTAGCGCTCCCCAACCCGAGTCGGAAGCGTCTGTGAAAACCACTTTTCTTCCTGGAGGCCACACCCATGGCCACACCCTTATGGTACCAATTCTGAGCCCGCCAGGGAATCAGGGTTCGTAAACAGCCGTGATTCACTATAATGCGAATGCTCCCCGAGCGCCATGCACGGGCTGGCACCCAGCCATTCGCTCGCTACAATATAACATTCTCCAGCCGCCTGAGCTGAACAGGGAGCTGCGAGATTTGTGGGTTTCTTTGAGGGTGGTCTGACAAGTGCGAGACTCGAGCCCTCTCTTTTCACCCCCGATGCTAGGAGGTCTTCGGAGGCCTAGGGTCCGACACAGTGCTGGGTCGGGGGCCCTGGCGCCGTGGATTCAGGTAGCGCTTGGCTGGCCGTTAGTGGCGATGGGTATCAGCCGCGGGGCGGGGCTGAGGGACCTGCTTATTTGTATTTATTTATTAAGATTTCAATAGATATCACAATATACCATTATTGTGAATTCCTTTGGCCACAATAACTGTAGTGAAAAATCTGATATTGTGACATCCCTATTCAACACTATGTTCCACTTAGAAAGGGAACCCTTACATATATAAAGCATCTTTTGTGAAGCAAATAACCACCACATAATTATACCACAGTTAATTATGTAACTGTATCTCAAACGACAGTTCACTATAAATCAATTTAATTATAGTCATTATTTATACATATAAAATACAATAGATTTATAAGTTGTCAGCGGTGCATGTAGTTAAAATCAAAAGACGAGATGCGTGACGCAGAATGAACGAAACCAAGACTTTAATAAACACAGAGAACAATACTACAAAACACAATCCAAAAACATTAATGCAATACAATAACCTTAAGGAACAGAGGGCTCGAATACACTGAGGATGATAATGAACAGGCGTGGACTAATCTGAAACCAAATAATGAAAAATACAAGCCCAAGCAAAACATAAACAAAGAAAACCATGTCTAGAAACTAAACAAGATAATGAAACTAAACATGACCGTGAATACGTTTATTGCAAAATGTATAAATATTTAAGTAGTTTATAAGCCAATTCACACTGCACCGACAGACGCAGGCCAATGCCGACAGTCACCGGATTACAGCATGTCACTTCTCAGATATTCTAAATGCGAAAACAAGCTCCAACAGACTCTGACTGTTGCCGTCTGTTAACGCGGTGTGAATTAGACTGAAGAGTCTTGAGTAACCATTTGCAATGTTTTAGTTTGTAAACATAATTGAAAAGGCTGAATTTGCACCCATAATATGTGAAACTTGAAGCTTCTACTGAATCAACGCATAACAACTTCAGAGCTTATGCTAGGTGTGTTCTAAATGATTTATAATGACTAAATCACTAAAAATCAATTTATCTATTGTGAAAATTAATGACATTTCTACAGAGCAAAACTCAACTGCTTTGCTCTTGGCTAATGTATTTTATTTAACAATTAAAGATTACTGGGGCAGATTTTCATTAGTGTCAGGTGACAATTCTAATTCAATTAGTTTAATAAGGTTACAGTTTTTTGTTTATCTAATCTCAGTTCAACTGAGGCCACCATAAAGCATCACATTTTAACTTAGAAAAAATTACATACTGCAGCTGTAACATTCATTGACAAGAATTAACACAGCTGATTAGAATTCATGGGGAATTTAACGATTCTGATTCTGACATACTTTTGAATTATTTTATATTTTTCCCCTGATCTTTACTTTTTTAAATAACTAAATCATAAGTTATAAACATTACAATTCCCTTGCATACGCAAATAATGCACAAGACAGAGAGAGAGAGAGAGAGAGAGAGAGAGAGAGGAGGAAGGAGAAAGAGAAAGGGAGGATGGAAATAGCTAAATATTATAATTAGCTCTGTGAAGAGTTTCCAAAGCAGTTTGTACCTCAGGCGGTTTGCATTATGGATAAAGAAAAACACCCCTTGACCATGATGCACCTGCCTTTTTTTCCACTGTACTGCAACAAATCAGTTCCTGTTATAATCAGCTATTCAGTTATTGCATTATTATTCCATAATTAAATATTTACAAGTTTAATAATACATGATAATAACATATAAGTAGCATTCTACCAAAGTATTGTTCACTAAAAAACAACTCTCTATTTATTTTTTTTAAATACAAAGGTGTGCCAGGTTGCCATCCATAGATCCTTTCCTTTAATTCTCTCTTTTAAGCTTAGTCCCTTAAGGATACCAATCACCTCCCCATCTCAACCGGTCTTCAAGG
Organism: Meda fulgida; assembly: GCA_030578275.1. Classification (NCBI taxonomy): domain Eukaryota; kingdom Metazoa; phylum Chordata; class Actinopteri; order Cypriniformes; family Leuciscidae; genus Meda; species Meda fulgida. The sequence goes on from CM060616.1 coordinate 13,817,731, forward strand.
GGATTAGCACGAAATATTGTTGAGGTTTTCCTATACAAATCTCATTACTTTTTCAGCACTATTTAATCTATTTTATTCATGATATGCTTCAGCCCTCTTGATCAATGGGGATCTTCTATACGTAAGGCCTCTTCTCACAGCAAAATCTTAAGATTACATTATATAATAAAGATAAAGGGATTCAATTACGTTTAGGAGTCTGTGAACTGCTAGATCACTAAAATGGATCCAGGAACTAAGTCTGTGTTGTAGCATTTAGATGTAGGAGCCCATATTCAATGAATTTCACAATGAAACATTTCAGTTGACTACTATCTCTCTCTCTCTCTTTCCTCTCTCTCTCTCTCTCTCTCTCTCTCTCTCTCTCTCTCTCTCTCTCTCTCTATATATATATATATATATATATCTCGATTAGATTAGTGGCCTGTAGAGTGGGGTTTAATTTCCCCTTACGCCCATGTTCCCTCATAAAAAAGGTCTGCTCGTGCTCTCTCTGAGAGATAATGGCTGTACTCCATCATTAGCATGGGAAGCTAACGCTAATGGCTAGGTTTGACTACTTAACATAAGAATTGTCTACAATTCATTGACATTCACATGGGAGGATTACAGGCAGTGGACCAGTTAGGACAAACTATGTAATGTTAGCACTGAGCACAGCTAAAGAGCTTAAAAATGTACACTTAGTCTATCAGGTGTAACGACTGAGACAAATCAGACACAATTATTTGTTATATTTAACAAATAATCTTTAAAACTCACTCTGGGCTCTATGGTCCCATCCCCTCAACAAGGGCAAGAAGGGTCTTGGTTACCATGACTACGATCAGATAATTTGGTTTTATTGCTGTTAAAAATGTGGTCACATGGAAAAAGCAGAGGCCATAGAAAAGAACCACAGCCCTTAAAACAGACTTTCCTGCATTAATTTATGGACAAACTGATCTGTAAAAGAACATGCACCCCAGGACACTGTGTGAATGATTTACTGTCTTGTGTAGTGTCTTTTGATACTATTATGTCTTTGATACTATGTATTTTATGATAGAACCAACGGTCAATGTAACCCCACCTGTATCGTGTCTCCTATCTAATTAATCCTCATTAAATGACTCACACTTTAGTATACATCACCTTCTCATAGAATGCAGTGTGTGTTTGTTATATCTCTCTGAGTATAAATGAACATAGACAGCAAGGCCTATGTAAAACCACACTTGAGACAGAGCCATAAATCCTCCCAACAGAGGAATTTCCCGTTTGGAAATTCCCCCTTTCTTATTGGTCGAGCCAACCCTGAGAGGTGGGACCTTTCTCAGACTTTAAATGGCCTCTACACAAGCTCTTCCCTTGCTTGGCCTTCTCGATACATTCGCATAGCTGTCCTGCATGGCCACACTAGGCCCCAGGGCAGCAGGCCTTGACCCACAGCCAGCCATGTGCTCATTCAGGGGAGAGAGGACTCTCTCAACCAGAACAGAATCAAAGGACAACACCAGTAGTGTGGCAGAATGTCTTCATTCAATGCAGAAGAAGTCCATCGCAACTCCAACCATCAACTCTTTCGACTTTCTTCCTCACAATCAGCACTCCAGCCATGGGAACAGAGTCAAACCAACCACGCAAGTTCATCACCAATCCTTCTTCAGGAACTTCACGAAATGTTTCACTGCAAAGGCCATGAAGTATACATCTAATGAGGTGCTCTGAAAATGATAAGCTAATGGTTCTTTTCATAGTTAAATGGATCTTTTCCATAGTTCCATTTCCTGCTTCCGGTTTCATTCTGTCACTCACCATTGTACCTAATATGCATGTATGTATGTGTGTTTACTTTAGTTATGTTTGTGATTTAGTTAATAAAACTTGTGCACAATATGTATTTGGTTCTGATTCTCTGCTTGCAACAAAGTTTATTTTATAATTTAGATTTTGACTACAGGCTCTTAGTAGTCCTGTACAGTAAGAAAGACATTCCTCTCCCCCGGAAATGGACATTTCTTAGAATTAATAAACAATTAACACTAAGTGTTCACGGGACAAACAGGTGGATTTATTGAAATATTAATTTTTGTACATTAAGTTAACTCTATTAACTGATCCAAATATGCATAATCAATTATAACAAGTTATGATTGATTATTAATATTTCTTTAGAGCTAATTTGCTACACAGGATCCTAACTAGCTTATAATAGATCTTTCAGCAGGCTAAAAGTGTCCAACGCAGTTACATACATCAGATATATCCCAACAAGTCTGTCTCTCAAAAATCACTTACAGACAGTGCTGACGGTAAGTATCGTTATATGCTATACTGTACAGTATATAATAACAAAATCAGGGGCTGGTTGCACCAGCTTTGCACAAGTTACAACTTGGCGTAAAGGGGTACTAAGTTACAACTTATGCACTACTAAATATTTACAGAAGCCTCCGACCTGAAGTAACAATTGGAATGAAATAGCGGGACAACTTTGTACCTTATCCACCTCTAAAAGGTGCATTTTAGTAGGCTACATTAGTGTGGTGATATGTACCCTTAAGTACTACTTTTATGGGTAAATAAGATACAAAAATGTCCCTTTAAGTGACAAGCTGTTACGTAAGGAAAAATAAGTTAGAATCAAGGATAAACTGAAATTCGAATGCTGCTTATACGAGAGCTTATGACCTACTAGCTACGTTCTGCCTTGAACAAATGGTGCAGCTTAAATAAAGTACATCTTAGGGTGGGACTAAATACCCCCCACAACTGACTGCAAACTGGCAACTTCCTACGATTCAATTCCCGAAGACAAAATCAAGTCCCGCTCTAAAAAATGTTCTCGTTCCAGAAGTCGTTTCACTCAGATATACTTCACAATAAGGAAGAAAAGACTACATAACTTTAACCCTAACTACCCTAACCCAACAATCCATTTCATGCACACTGTGCAATGCAAAATTCTAATTACGGGAAACCACCTGTAAAAAAATACAGAAGATTTCTTCATATTAACACTGGACCCGTTGGACTTTTTAGAGTGTTCATGCACAGAGTGTTACAGACAATTGACCCTAAGGTTACTGACAAGTGTTCTAATTGGATTAGGTTTGTAAAGGCTAGGACAAAGTGTAATTGCGTCACACACTGAGCCGATCACAGAGCCATATACACACATGTAAACAGCTAACACTATGGATGCACTAGTACACACAGACACAAATGCACACTTACCTTAAAGTCAGAAAATATGTCGCCCCATTGAAGAGGAACTTTTCCTTGGACTGCATCACCAATTCTTTAAAGCATTCATTTGATCATTTTGGTCTACTAATTTTTGATTTTTTGCCATAAATTGACAGCTAACATTAAATAAACTTCTTTATTTCATTGGCAAGCTCATAATACATATATGCAGTGTAAGGATTTTAAAGTTTTTATCCTATCCATTTGCACTGCATCTATATTGATGTTTTGGACCTGAACATTCAGAGGTTAATATGAGCAAAGAGAAAGATTCAGAAGTCTTTTTTCATCAGTAATGAATTCCAGAGTGTGCAGGTGCTTTGTTTTCTTCTTGATCCATTGGTCCTCTGCATCCGACATGGACTCTTCTTTGTTGCCATGGGAGCTCCAAGGGGTCCTCAGCTCTGTCAAAAAGACACATATGTTTTCTGATGTTGTTTAATATTTTAGAAACGACTCCTGCGTAACTGACTGTAGCAACTTTAATAAACGTAAAATAAACAAATACAAAATGAAAGTAAAGACAGCAGCCCCTCACGGACGACTGCTATCACATATAACAAAACACAAATAAAATCCAGGCCTGGCCTCTCTCTATCTCCACTGTCGCTGCTCCTCCTTTATGCTCCCGCTCCACTGTGAGAGATACGAGACCGGTGTGTCGCACGTGTCGCTCATTATCAATCATGCCACCGGGCTTGCGCCATTCTGTCACGGCCCTTGTCCTGCTCGCCACACTGACCAAAGACGACTCTCACAGTACTATAATTCACTGGCACTATTGCATCATTCTCATTCTTTCTCAACTTTTAAGAGAAATTAACAGTTTATAGATTAGCCGTCATGGTAACATCACTACTCATTATGTTTTTTTGTCTGTGTGATGAGCAGGGTCGATTTTGCATGGAGTGTTTTATCTGTGGTCAGTTACGCCTGAGACATTTCCCATAGTATGCAATGTTGGGGAAAGTTGCTTTTAAAAGTAATACATATTGCGTTACTCCCTAAAATATTTACTAATCGCATTACTTAGTTACTTTTTAAGGAAAGTAATTTGTTACTTTACTTTTGAGTTACTTTTCCTGATCTGCTGGGTCTGCTTGTTGGATTTTAAATACCAAATTAAGTTCTATTTTTGGCAAATGTAAAACCCTTATGCAACAAAAGTGAAATTAATAAGCCTCAGGCTGAAGGAAATGAAAATTCACACCTGTACAGAGTGAGCAGCTCAAACAAAACTTGGATTGCAAAGGAATAGGGCGCAGGAGAAGAAAGATCAATACTTCAGAAAAAACAAAACAAAAAAAACAAAAAACAAATGTGATGTTTATAAAGTAATTTTTGCTTATTAGTATGGTTGAAATGAATAATCAAAGGTCAGCAGCAAATTGGTTAATAAAGTGAGATTAAATACATAAAGTACTCTATATTTGTGAAATTTAACACTTATTGTAGGTTTGCATTTCACTGTTTTCATTATTTTCTGTTCATTTCACTCATATAATTAATTGAAAAAGTAACTCAGATATTTTGTTGTAAACTTAAAAGTAATGTGTCACTTTACCAGTTACTTGTCTGTTTAAGTTACTCGCTTTACTTGTAATGCGTTACCCCCAACACTGGTATACCTCACTCTTTTAGTAGAGAACAGGGGTTAAGCAAGTAGCCAAATGTTTTGTCATGAAAATTAGAATTTTGAACCTGGATTTCTGTTCTGGAAATGTATGCAAATTAGTGCATATTTAATTAGATGATCCCTTATTTAGATTTTTGAACATAACATTTCACAAAACCTGTAATACAAAAATATTTGCATTTCATAATCAGTCAACTGGGGAAGTGTGGTTATTAGTTACATTTTCATTTTTTTACCCTATCCACCTGAGGTGCCTTGCCTTAAAATCAAATGCTAAAAGGGAAATTAGACATGACCAAAATGGCCTTACTAAAGATCTGGCAAGGAGGTACCAATTAAATGAATAGTCACATTAGGTTGCAATAGCCTATGTTTGATGTTCAAAGCTGTTGTACCACAAAGGATACAGCTCTTTGGGTTTGATTAATTGAAAGAGCTCTCTCAATGAAAAGCATTTATTTTCTTGTTTAAATGAGGAATGATTTTGTAACAACAGAATTTCTTTGTGTATTGTATTGTGTTTATTCCATTTTATTTAATTCCTACAACTGTATTGTAAGTGCATAATGTTTTGCCAATACTGCAATCATCTAATGTGCTAATCCAAAGCGATGCTAATAAAGGCTTTCTCTTTTTTGTTTAAAAGGAAAATAAGGTATTTTCCTTATCACTGCTTATCCAGTTTTTTGTTGAATAATGGCCAGAATGTAACCCCATCCTTGCAGACATGCCATATACACCTGTAACCCTTAAAGGAATAGTTCACTTAAAAATTAAAATTCTGTCATAATTTACTCACCCACAAAATGTTGAATGAATTTCTTTCTTCTGCTGAACACAAAAGAAGACATTTTGAAGAATGTTGGCAACCAAACAGTTGATATCCCATAGACTTCCATTGTATTTTTTTCCCTACAACTGTCTGGTTACCTGGTTACTGTGTCTAGCAGAAGAAAGAAATTCATACTGGTTTGAAACAACTTGCGGGTGAGTAAATTATGTCAGGATTTTCATTTTTAAGTGAACTATTCCTTTAAAAAAATGTATTCTGTTGCTCAACTTGTTTTTAACATCTGGAAGTTGTCTCATGCCTCAACACATCCTGTACACCTTTATCAAACCATACAACTCAGTATTTTAATTAACCTCAGCCTGAAATAGCCTGCCCACAGACCCTGCATCACATTTTAGCTTTTGTCTAAAGCATTTGCATTGCATTTAAGGAACAATTTTATATTTTTTTAGTTTATGTATATTTCCTGGAAATCAAACCAATGACCTTGGCATTGCTAGTGACATTCTCTGATTTATTTTTTGAGCTACAACAACGGTTTTCCACTAATCTTGAGTTTGATTTACATGGAGTAGCTCATTCATTTAAACATTAGAGATCATGGTAACTCCAAGATCTTGGGTTCAATTCCTAGAAAATGCATGAACTGATAAAATACATAGTCTCTTTTGATAAAAGCAACTACCAAATATAATTATAAATGTAAATGTAGACACCCGAACAAACTATTAACTAAAATGAACCTAATTTGTATGAAGCCCCATATGCAAGTTCCCCAAGTTCCTTCATAGCATTTTACGTCTTTTACGATGCAAAATATTTAGTTAAAGGTGTGGTAAGCCATTTCTGAGAAATGATGTTGAAAGTGGATCGGACCGAGCACCACAACACACTAGGCATAGACATAACAAAAGAGAGGTCAGAGGAATATCACTGGGGAAAAAATGGTTGTGATTTAGAACCCTCCTTAATATTAGAAAAGCTTTCCAGCACGGAAAGACCTAAGCGGAAAGGCTTGAAAACAGACGCCAAGGTTGCATTGTTTCTGCTCCATGCGCGAGTAACATTGGTTTTGCTATAAGTTTCACAGAACCAAAATATGCAGTTGTTGTAATGTTAGCAATAGTAATAAGACAGTTTTGAGTGTGTTTGTCTTGAGCTGGTGTGCTGCTGGCGACTAACAATGATCTAACAACAAACTCTACTCTTGTGTACTGTATGTTCATTTTTTGTTCTTTCTTGTCATTCATTCGTGATTTTTGGTTTATTTTTCACAAGCCTAATCGCTATTTTGCATTGCTTCAGCTAAAGAGACATCCTTGCATTGGGAGTTTGTCTAGGGGGTGGAGCAAATGAAAGGAGGAGTGTGTTTGTTTGAGTTGATTTCAAATATCAACAGTGTTTTTCAGAAATCGATTACCGCAACTTTAAACACTGTTGTTCGTTACTGTTTTCCTTTTTTGTATGCTGTTCCCTGCTCCAGTTTGCAATTTATATTATTAATTATTATATTAATTTTCTTCCCTATATGTAATATCCCCCTATTTAAGTAGAGTATGTGCTGCTCAGCTATTTGATTGTGAGGCATTTGAGAGAGCATATTCATATAATATCTATGTTTTCCAAATCAATGATGTTATGAATGTTCTTTGGTGTTTGTCATTTGTGTTGTATTTGAAGATGTTAGATGAGCATACCTAGGACTATCAAGCACCTTTCACAGCTTGATTTATAATGATTTCAAACTTGTGACATTTGTGCTTGTAAAAATAAATTATATAATCCGATTTTATTAAAAAGATACTTCCCTCTTGAATAGCATAAAGTTAGCTAATTCTTTATTATTTTCAAAAGGCTAGTTTGACTATAATGCTATGTTTTGAGTCATGGGAAGCTTATAGAGAAGCAGTTACAAAGTAGCTTCCTTAACACTGATAAAGTGACAATGGAAGTCTGAGGAGGAAATTAAGAGAGAGCAAGAGAGACAGAACCATCAGGGCTGTTGGAGTCCCCTCTGAACATTTTCATCTCCTAGCTATTGAATAATGAATGTATCCCAGTGCAAAAACAGAGAACAGCTCTCTTTCTCCCTCTCACTCGCTTGTTCTCTGCTTTCCTTAGTTTATCCTCCTCTCAGTGCTATTTTTCTCCCAAAACCACAGCCTGCCTTGTCAGAATCTTTCAGTGCCATTATATTGTTTTTGTTACTTCTGTCTTTCTCAAACAAAATATTTTAAACTATGCAATACAGATGGACGTTGAACAATAAGAGAATACAATGGATGAATGAAAAAGATTGAACCTGAAATGTTTATACATTTTTTCTTCACAAAAAAAAAATCCTTTTCAAAATTGATAGCACTGTAGAACGGTAATGATTTTGATTGATTTGTTCGTATATTGGTTGTTTGAACAGATGTATATGAAGTTCCCAGCACTGCATGCATCCATCAAGCTCTCCTTAAACACTTTGGTAATCCTATCATTGCCCTTAAACTGTTCTTTCAGGCTTGCAGAGAGAGAGAGAGAGAGAGAGAGAGAGAGAGAGAGAGAGAGAGAGAGAGAGAGAGAGAGAGAGAGAGAGAGAGAGAGAGAGAGAGAGAGAGAGAGAGAGAGAGAGAGAGAGAGAGAGAGAGAGAGAGAGAGAGAGAGAGAGAGAGAGAGAGAGAGAGAGAGAGAGAGAGAGAGAGAGAGAGAGAGAGAGAGAGAGGGAGAGAGAGAGAGTGCACAGGCTTTAATAATGTATCTTAATGCTGCCTCGCCACTCACACACACAACAAAACAAAAAGACAGTGAAAGAGTGCGGAGCAGCCTGATCTGACCACTGCATGTGGGAAGCAGGGGTCATAAATAAAGGTTGAATGGAAGAGGATTGAGAAAATGAGAAAAAGATGTATAGATAGAAGGGAAAAGAATGAGATAGAGAAAGCTGGGAAGATGATAGGGTTGAACGAAGAGAAAGAGATGCTAAATAAGAACAGAAAGATGAACTGGAGAGGTTGCATGGGAATGTGTGTGCATTATTTGTACTTTGGATCTTGGCTTCTGGGAGTCTTATAGCATGAGGAGAGAAAATTACATAAATTATATACACTCACTAACAATTTGATAAATGTGGTGATTTGCAATGCAATTAACATGTAAATATTATTTCAGGGTCAATTATTTTCGGGTTAAGAGGGTTAATAATAAAGGACAAATCTTTTTTTTTCTTTTAACATTTTTAAGATTTAACGAAGTTTTTATAAATGTACTCTCTTCATATTTATTTTGGTTTCATATATTTTTTAAAAAAAAACACTTTTATACCAGTATCAAGAAAAGTTTCACTTTAATTACATAAAAATGTCATGTGGTCAAACCATCAAGTAAAAAACATATTGCCATCGAATACATGTGCATGCACAAATCTAAATCAAACTGGTTTAAAACAAGTTTTTCAAGATATATTTTTTTTAAATATAACAAAGTATTAATTCATAAATAGCACTAGGTTTTTGGGGAGTTGCACCAGATTCTATTTTACAACCATAAAATCAAATTATTTGATAATCTAAGAGACTTGTTGACCTTGACAGTTTCACATTTTAGTCCAGTTGAAGATGATTCAAAAAGGTTACGAAACAAAGTATTTATTAATAAAACAAACTCAAGTAATCCAATAGCAAGAAGTAGGCAACTTACAGCATGCAATGACAAACAATACCGGACAAATGAAGAGTGCACAAGGAGGAACTTAGGGTGATGACAAAATAACGAACAGCTGTGATGATCGAATGTGTGAGTGTCCATGGAAACTATCGAATGTCGGGAAACTGGAACAAAGAAAACAGGAAACTGACGATAAACAAACTAAAAGTCCAACTAACAGAACATAATTGTGGCAGACAGACAGTCATGAGGGTCTGCAGGGGACCTTTCTATAGTATCATTTCTTGTTTTATGTTTTTTCTGCATGTTGTTTCTTGGAATAATAATATTTAATATATATATATATATATATATATATATATAATATAAATATTTTTATAGGCCTACTTTCCTTGTTTTCATGATGCTTTTTTCTTAATTATGATGAATTTAGAGATTTAATACAACTAAAAATAGTATGTAGTTATGTCAGTAAGATCGTTAAGCTTGTCTATTGGACTATATGCATTCAAATAGCTTATGAGCATTTCCTTAACCATTTCCTATTTTGTAAATATCAATGAAAATTGAGGGAAATAGGAAAAACATACTGCAATCTATAAGATCACTATATTGACATCAGAATAAAGAGAGCATATCTAACTAAACTCTATGTCATGGGTCTTCAACCTTGTTCAGACCAAGGACCTCTTGGTGGATAGAGCATACATAATATATAAAACTAATTGTTGCATTTGAAGCCTCTATAAGTATAGTATCATGCCAATGTATTTATATACTTTGATAGCAAATCCATTGAGTCATATAATGTATATAAGCAACCCATACAGATGAGCGACAAATTAAAAGAAAGTTCATGGGCTATGTTATGCATTTTGCTGGGATTGTGTACCGACTGAACCCATAGAGGGAAGGGTCACTGCAAATCAATAAAAAGCTGTTCTGAGCAATCACCATTATCCTATGATGAAACATATCTATTCTAATGGGAGTGGTCTCTTTCAGGATGACAATGCCCCCATCCATAGGGCGCAAGGGGTCACTGAATGCTTTGACGAGTAAACAATTATGTGAATCACATTGTATATCCTTCTCAGTAACCAAATCTCAACCTGATGCACTAGACAACGCTCTCCATCACCATCATCAAAACACCAAATGAGGAAGTATCTTTTGGAATAATGGTATTCCATCTCTCCAGTAGAGTTCCAGAGGCATCACATGGTGGCATTTGATATTATATAATAGGTTTTCTAAAGTTTTTGAAAGTATGCTCACCAAGGCTGTATTTATTTGATCATAAAATACATAAAAACAGTAATTTTATGAAATATTACAATTATGTAATGGCAAAGATAGATTTTCAGCAGCCAAATGTTACTCAAGTGTCACATAATCCTTCAGAAATCATTCTAAAATTCTGATTTTGTGCCCAAGAGACATTTCTGATTATTATCAATGCCAAAAAATGGTTGTGCTGCTTAATATTTTTGTGGAAACCGTGCTACAATATTTTCAGGATTCTTTGAATAGAAAGAACAACATTTATTTGAAACAGTGAAAAAATATTTTTTAAAAAAATATATCACCTATACTAATATGATTGATTTCACTTTTTATTATGAGGGACAATGAAACATTTAGCTTAACTTTAGCTTCTTAATTTTTAGCTTATTTGGTTGTTGTTTTCAATTAATATTTTTGCATACACAAAACCTATTCTTGTGGTTTACACGCAGTACATTCTGATGAAATCAATATTGAATGTAAATAGACATAGTAAATATCTCTACCTCTCCCCAAATAAAACTTTAAGGCCAAATACCGGTAATTGTGAACAAAGTCAGTGTCTTTGGATGGATGTGTGATTTTCTTTTTCCATGCACAAATGTGTGTGCTACGTTTGGTGTCTGTAACCGGAGCTGTCATTTGCCCTGGGGGCTTCAGTCACTTTTATATGTGTAATCAGATCAGTTCCTGTTGGAGATCTCCCGCTCCAAGAGCCACTTAAATGAATATTGCCACAAATCCCCCAATTTCAACTGCTGGCTGCTTGTAAAATGCTGCTTCATGCCTGAAAGACAGATGTGCTATGAAGTGTGTGTTATCGTCGGGCAAAGATCACAGTTCCATCAGATGTTTTAAGCATTATTTTATATGTGCCTATTATTTAGTCTTACTGAGCATATCATCCCTAGATTATTAGGTTTTAAATAGGTGACAGACATCTAAACACAGTCTGTTTTGGTAAGTTTACAATTACAAGGCATCAAGAATTCACAGTATTCAGCTGCTCCTAAAAATAACAGCATAAATGAATTATGGCCCTTTCTGAAGCCTGTCGGATCTCATGTCTGATTTCTGTCCCTGTTTTCACTATCGTTTTTATTATTATAAGAGTGTTGTGTAGTGTTTGCAACAAAATGGTAAAAATAAATCAAGTACATCAATCAAATGAATGAAGTTTTAGAAAGTGCTGTGTTGGACAATAGACCTATTGTATAGGCTACTAATTGTATGGATGCCTGTCAACTGCCAAATACCCTCAATCCTCCAGACACTAGGCTATATGAATTGGGCACCTTTTGGCTTGCTGTAACTAATTATATATATATATATATATATATATATATATATATATATATAGCTTGTAAAAAAAAAATATATATATATATATATATATTTTTATTTTTTTTTTACAAGCCCCATTTCTTAAAGGAAGCACTGAATTCATTTCTCACCCAAATAAACAAGGTTATCTGACATTCCCTGAAACGCTGTAAGAAGATAGGCTAATGTAATAATAATGTAAAAATTGCCTGTGGTGCAATCTCTGCTTCAGACGACTAGAAAAGACAAATAGTAATGCTATTACTATGTTATTAGTAATAAAACATATTTTCTTGGTCAGCCATGAGCAACAAATAAGCGCCTACAAAAAGGCATCTGTAAAAAAAAAAATCCTATTTGTATTGCAGTTATGCAATCAAACATACACAAGTTTCTCTATAAACGCTGATAGAGCGATTGAAACTGTCATTCACTTAAGGTTAATTCCCTTTAATCTGTCTAATTCACCTCGTCCAGTCAGAGAAGCGCCTTCATCTTCACATCACACCATTTGCGAACAATATTTAAATGTTGTGCTATCACTCACCTTACATGAAGATTAACATTTTCACAAACTATCAATCGCCTTGCGAAGAGTCATTGGGCCGGTAAATAAATAAAGTGAAAACGGGTTAGTCCGATGGAGTTTCACAGAGACGCACTCAAATTGAACCGTTTAATCTGCTTTCAGCGCTTGATCAGTCTCTCTCTCTCTCTCTCTCTCTCTCTCTCTCTCTCTCTCTCTCTCTCTCTCTCTCTCTCTCTCTCTCTCTCTCATCACCCCCCCCCCCCTCTCTCTCTCATCAACCCCCCCCCCCCCCCCTCGCTAAGATTGCGCCATTAAAACCTAAAATAAACGCATATATCCACCATTTGAAGGTTACAAGCATCATGTCATTGTTGGGCGTGCGCGCTTTCGTTCTCTCTTTATTGTCGAAGCATCGGTAAAAAAATAAATAAAAAAATGCTTTTTTTATGCAATTACATTTTTAATTTACATTATTGTTTAATAAATTATAGGCATATTACTTTTACAACAACAACAACGACACACACACACACACACACACACACACAGGCTTACACACACTTCTCTGCATATCTTTAGACGAAATAAAGATGTCTGACACAACAAATGAAGATATTTTACAAACCATACTAGCACAGTTCCTCAGGCAGGCTCCGGGGCTCAAAAGTAAATAGATCACTATATTAATTTATATAATTCTAATTTAAAATATGAAGCACAATATAAGTAACAAATATAAGTTTGTGTGTGTGTGTGTGTGTGTGTGTTCAGTTACTGAAGACAATACAATATAGTTCTGCCCCCCCCTCCCCCCTAAATCCAAAGACCTATAAATACATTATTCCTAAATATTTTACTTACTCAGTGTCCTTTTTTTTAGACAAACAGACTTGAATATAGCTGTGCTGTGTCTGATTCCATTATTTTCTATGCCCCAAACACTAAACTTCACCCCTTAGATAAAAAAGTTGTTGTGATGTATTATTGCTATATATGGCATACATACAGGCCACCAGATGGCGCTGGTCTCTCCGAAGGCCTAGCGAGATGACGAGAGGCAGACATGAAATCGTGTGAGAGAAGAGAGCTGTCATGAAGTACAGCTGGGGGATTTAAAGGGACTGGACTGCGTGCCCACGATCACACTTCACTGAGGTATTTCTAATCTATACACCTAACAGAGCACAGATGTGTTATGCGCACAGAAGTAGCTTCATCTTGCTATTATTGGCTCAGAGAAGAACTTTGACAACGACACTAGTTGACATTTAATATATTCACTTTAGCAGCTAATGAGCTAACTGTAAATAAACCTATCTGAGTACAGTAAACAATATAGTTTGAACGACACAAATCATAACGCAGGGAGTTTACACTTCCTGCGACGAGATTGTATATGTATATTTCACCTTTATCTAGCTCGTCCTTTTCTGATTATGTTTTATCAGCAGATTATGGGTGTGGGCCTGCATTTAAACTCATTCTACCAGACGTTTGTAAATGACAGTCACAGGCTTGCTGCATTGTGCATTCATATTGAATTAATTGGTAAAAAGGGCTGATTTAATGGCACAAATATGATTTAATGGTACATTTCCTCAGAAATTAAGTATGCTGTAAATACACACTGCTTGATGGTATTTGTAGGTTTGATTGGCAGTGATGAAATCCTAGTAAGGTGAATTGTCTGCGTACATTTCATATCAGTATGTACTATCTGGACCAAAATCATTGTATGAAAATAATTAGAATACAGTCAATCATATGCATGTAGGCTGTTGGACTTGCAGCTGTTAACACCCAAATTAGGTTGAACACAAAATGTGTGCATGTTTCACTGCATGTGAAGTATGCACAGTATTGTGAAGGGGACGTCTAGTTGCAACACAGTGTGCTCTGTAGGTAGATCCTCTGGGAGGCTGGAGGGAGAGGTCAGGATGGCAGGTGTTGGGGAAAGTGCCCTGGCTAACCCTGCCTGTAAGATCATGACCTTCAGACCTACCATGGAGGAGTTTAAGGACTTCAACCAATACCTGGTGTATATGGAGTCTCAGGGAGCACATCGTGCTGGCCTGGCCAAGGTTGGTATGCTTGTATGTTTATGTATGTGATGGATAGTGAAAAGCTCACAACTCTAATATATAATAATATAGTTATAATGTCTAGGTTATATATATGCCTATACACACACACACACACACACACACACACACATTCAAACCAAAAAAAATTTCAGACACCAGAGGACATTTTTTATATATTTTTTTTTTAGTAGTGGCTGCAGGACACTATTGTTCATTTATGTAAGTGAGGATAGCAAAATAAAGTAAACTGTGACATCTTATACCCAAAGATTCTTCATACAGTGGACTACCAGTAAAATGTACCAGTAAAATTTGGGACCAAAAATTATTCATACACACATTGACCAACCTGACCATGTTTTGGTTATATATTTTTTTTCTTTAATTGCTGATGCGACCTTTTTACACCACAGACTGAACAAAATGAAGCATTGCTTGATAATTGGTTGACCTAAATTGGTATAATCTAATTGTGTACTTAAATTTAACATTTGACAGCTGACAGCTATTCCTATTCAACCTAATACATTTGTGAGGCAGTCTAACAGAAAGATGGCCAAAACCAGAGAAATATCAACTGATTTGATAACTCTGAGTTCTTGTCATATTTTATTACCATTTTCTAAACTATAGCGAATAAACTGTGATAATGATAATATGAGAAATGTTAAAGGGTTGGTTTGACTATGTGTATATATATATATATATATATATATATATATATATATATATATATATATATATATATATATATATATGTGCGTGTGTGTGCGGGTGCGTGTGTTTGTGTGCATACGCACCTAATTCTTACATTGGATCTTAATTATTTCCACAGGTAATTCCACCCAAGGGCTGGAAGCCACGTCGCAATTATGATGATATTGATGATTTTGTCATCCAAGCACCTATTCAGCAGATGGTAGCTGGCCAATCGGGACTCTTCACCCAGTACAACATCCAGAAGAAACCACTCACTGTGCAAGAATTCCGTAGACTGGCCAACAGTGACATGTAAGTGACAAACGTAAAAATTCACATGTCTGGTTCAAAGTAACATACTGTTATTCTACGTTAGAATGCAGTATATATTCTATGCAGAGTATGCACATTCTGTCAGTTTCTTTTTAAAGTGGTCAGCCGTAACCTACATTTAGGTATAAGGCAGGTTGTTGTAGGTACCAGTTTTGTATTGTGCCACAAATTCCAATGTCATGAAATGGCATACAGTTTACAAACACCTCTAATTTGGTTCCCTGTTTAATTTATTGTTATGTGCTGGACTTCTAATGCACTCTGTAATGAGTTTTCTTTTAAATGATGGATTGACCTATATTCGTTAAGGCCATCTGGAGATGTGTGATTTACCTACTCAGGTACTGCACACCTCGCTACCTGAACTATGAAGACCTGGAGAGGAAGTACTGGAAGAATCTGACATTTGTCTCGCCCATCTATGGTGCTGATGTGAGCGGCACGCTCTATGATGAGGTGAGGATGCAGGTGGAGAACAGCTCTTGTCCACCGAACGTCCAGCGTAACATATGTGAATGGCATGTGTGTTATAACAAAGGATAGCAGTGTTCTTGACTGGTTGCAGTTCAAAAAAATGGATTTCAAAAATAAGTACTGGTACTTTGCCACTATATCGCTACAACCGCTATCATTACTAAATCACACTATAATAGTCTATTATGCTCTTACTACTGTTATTTTTTTTATCAAATTAATTTAAGAACATTATTAACAAGAAAAAGAGAAAATTTTACTTGGATGATTACAAAAAAGCAAGTTTTAGCAACTTTTCGCAATGGTGTATTTAATTGAGAAATAGTTGAAAGCCTCATGCCATTGTGTTGATTTAATGTGTTACTATTATTATAAATATTTAAAATGGTAGTGTGTTCAATAGAATATTATTTGGTATTCATTCAGTTCATTCAGTTATTCTTTTGCTGTCATTAAAATTGAGTATTGTGAAATTTCACTGCTTTGAAATATACCATGAAATTGATTACCATAATGGATTACCAGGGTATTTACATGGTATTTTAATATAAATCTGAGGTATACACATAAAAATATAAAAAAAACCCACAAAAAAGTTAGGAAATTAACATGCAACATATCCAAAAAGTCTGGGTAGTGCCATGTTACTTTCTTATTTGTGCTGTATACTGGTAAGGAGTTGACATACTCTGACCCTCTTATCTCAGGACATTGAAGAATGGAACATCGGGCACTTGAACTCAATCTTGGACGTAATCGAGGAGGACTGTGGTGTGTCCATTCAGGGAGTAAACACACCTTATCTGTACTTTGGTATGTGGAAGACCAGCTTCTCCTGGCACACGGAGGACATGGACCTCTACAGCATTAACTACCTGCACTTTGGCGAGCCCAAATCCTGGTAGGGCTCGCTGTGGTTTTCTGTTTCTTCAGCACGCATAGATCTATTTAGACTTCTTTCTTCTTGTACCTCTCCTGAGGACCAGGAATTTTCCCATTTCTTAATAAATAAATAAATTTACCAATTTCACAGGTATGCCATCCCTCCAGAACACGGGAAGAGATTGGAGCGTCTTGCTATAGGTAAAAACTTTAAAGTAGTACTATACAGTTGTCTTTTAAAGGAATGCATATATACACTGTGTTGTACTGGGTGTGATAAATGTGTCTTTGTCCTTAGGTTTTTTTCCTAACAGCTTTAAAAGCTGTGAGGCGTTCCTGAGACACAAGATGACACTGATATCCCCCTCTGTTCTAAAGAAATACAGCATACCATTTGATAAGGCAATCCACAGTCTTTTAGAATCAATTTACAACTATTTTAGTTTTAGGATAATTTTGCTATGTCTCTGTTCTCCTTGTATGTCTTCACAATAAACTGATATATGTTTATAGATAACACAGGAAGCAGGGGAGTTTATGATCACATTTCCCTATGGTTACCACGCTGGCTTCAACCACGGCTTCAACTGTGCTGAATCCACCAATTTTGCCAGTCTTCGGTGGATTAATTATGGAAAAGTTGCTACGCAGGTACTAAGAAGTACATAATAACAGCTGTTGCTGATGTAAATCTGGCAACTTCATGATATTGTTCCTTCATCCTCAGCCAGTGAACATTTCACACTTTACTTTTGTGTACTCTTGCAGTGTACATGCAGTAAGGACATGGTGAAGATCTCCATGGATCCGTTTGTCAGACGATTCCAGCCGGATCGCTATCAGGCTTGGACACAAGGCAAAGACTCATGCTCATTGGATCACACCTGGGCCACACCCAGCACCACACCAGAGCTGCAGAGCTGGCTTCAGAGACGTCGCAGGAAAGCACCCTCCACCACAAGGTATAATCAGGGTTTCAACAAGGGTCGCTATAGCTAGTAGTAATGTATACTGCTGTCTTCTATGGTCAGTTTTCTCTTTCAGGTCAACTACAAGAGTTTGAGCAAATAAGTCCGTTAATAGTCAGCATGAAACGGAGGTCGCAAAGGTCTTTTCTTCCCTATTGTAACGTATATACGAGTGAAACGGCTTCTGGAATGAGTAAACAATGTAGGTGATTGAATCTAAATAAGTTGGGCGTTGCAAACTAAATGGAGGCAGATCTGAATGCCAGTTTGGGTTTGGGGTAACATTTTTTATTAAAAATTATGAATGAATTTTAAAAAATTAATGATGTGCATGGATAAATCATTTATAATAAGGCAGCAGCTATTTGCACTAAGTGCTAATAGCATTAGATACTATTTTAATATTTAAACTTCAATTTAATTTTTAAATTGATATTTAATACTTAGCAAAAATTGAATGGAGATTGTCGAACTGTTTAAAGATTTGTGAGAGATTTAGAGCACAGACGTTTCTGTCAAATAATTTAATTGTATTAAAAGGGCAGCTAAAAAAAAAACCTCTTGAGCACTGTTACTTTTGTCTCTGAAGTTTTGAGAACCTCTCCATGCAGTTTTGCCTCTTCATGCAGGCTGGCAGTTGCATTTCAGCCACCCCTAAACAAAGCTCTCAAAGAGAAATGTTTACATTGGATTTAGAAACGCATGAAGGCTAATTTTTTTTAAATAGTTGTATTCATTGACGATTTCTGGATGGTTGGTGAATGGCCACCCCGTTCCAACAAGACTGCGATGTCAGCAAGGTGATGATTTAGGCTGGAATATTGGAAAGTGAGATGGAAAGTCCCTTTAGGGTCTCTGAGGGTGTCAAAATGACTTCTCCAAGATATGGGGAGTTCATAACTGACCATTTTATGCTATGGTGAAAAAAAAAAAGGATAGTACCTTCTGATATAAAATTATTTTCATGCTGGACAATTCACTATCCCATGCTGCAAAAAACACCACAGCAAATAAACTGTTTGAAAATGTATTTCTACACACACTGTAAACGTTTATCTTTGTAAGCTTTGGTTAGGGGTGACTGGAGATGCTCTTGGGACTGCAGAGACACAACAAGCTTCAAAATACCTGTTTGCTGCTCAACATTGGCTTTTTTTTATATATATATATATATATATAGCTGCCCTTTCAATACAATTGATTTATTTGACAGAAACTTCCCTTAATAATTCTTTATCTGACGTGGTTCTTCTGTTCTCTAAATCCCTCCAAATCTTTTGACAGTTCGACAATCTCTGTTCAGTTTTTGCTAAATATTAGTTGTTTACATGCCTTTTACAAGACGTTGCACCAAGATCTTTCTTCCTCCCCAATTGCATGAGAACTCTGACTTGCTTAATAATGAGGAACAACCTCTTTAAGTAGGTTTTCCATTACCTAAGTAGACTATTTAACAAACTTGCATGAGATTGATACCAGTTATCTTAAAAGAAACAATAAAACAAACAAACAAGCACTTTCTTTGAAAAACTAAGATCTGAATGGTTATTGAACTAAAATCCTACCATGTCACTTGCATTATAAATTGGAAATAGTACTTAAGTAACACGTCATGGTAATTTAAGATGGCACAATAAATAGCCTACAGCAGGACTGTTTTTGCCCAACATTCAAGTCTGAGTTTGAGTGCTTGAACAAAATATTACAAAATACATTTTCAGACCAGATTTCAGATTATAGTTATAAACATGTGGAGTTATATGGTGGCAAATTCCCGAATGTCATCTCTATGAGCATTTAAAAAAAAATTAAAAAAAATAATACATCTTTTATGCAGAGGTCAATCACTATAGAGATTTTTTTAGATTTGTTTACTTACAGGCTCAATTGACAATCTTGGACAGCATGTAAATCTTTAAATCTTTTTTTTTTTTGTATCAACAGTCTCCATTATCCACGCACATGCTCCAAACGATTGAAGACTGTGGACACTGCACCAGTGAAGGGAGGAAGTCGGAGGAGTAGAGGGGCAGTTTTAACATCAAAAGACAAGGAAGAGGAAGACCCAGTGAAACACCAAAAAGAATCGCAGTTCCCAGCTGAATTAAAAGGCTAGTATCTCTATTATTTTTGTAGGTTCACAATACATTCCACAAATACACAATGCCTAGCAGTTTGCATTTGTTCTCTGATTCAGGAATACACGTAGATAAATTATAGCATTTTTATTTTCTGTGGCATTGATTCTTGAATATAATCTGTGATCTGTTAACAGTCACATTAAGGACAGATACCGTTTGTGTTCGCCAGTATCAGTATCGGACACCATTTTATTTCAGACAAGTCCTAGTTATCACAACACCACATTTTTACAGAATGCAAATGAACACTTGTGATCTCTGTTTCATCACATTCTCTTCTGTTACAGGCCTGTCAAAAAAATAACAAATCAGCATTTTCAAATAATTTCTGAAGGATCATGTGACACTGAAGACTGGAGTATTGGCTGCTGAAATTTCAGTTTTGCCATCATTAAAATAGTTTTTTAATAGTTCCCAATATTACTGTTTTTACTGGATCAAATAAATGCAGCCTTGGTGAACACAAGAGATTTTAAAAACATTAGAAAAATCTCCAAACTTTTTAACAATAGTGTATGTGCAAAATCTGCATGTCTGTGTATATCTCCAAAAACTGTTTTATTGTTTCATGACACTTGTTTTTCTTTTTAGGGCTCACTGGTCCATGTCGACAAATGTGTGTTGTTAAAGTAACAAGAGTGGAGAGTGACTTGCTGGCCCACTCTACCTCACAAGTCAAAGATGCTTCACCTGAACGACTCAGTCAGAGTAACCCTGATCCAGGTCACGCAAGCTCCCAGACGTCTGTAAATTTGGATGAAGGTCGAGTATCCACCGCAAAGCCTGGGCCTGAACCAACCTCAGAGAGTGACATCACTGTGGATGTGACTCTGGACTCAGAAAGAACTGCTGAAAGTCCTAATCAAACAGACTGTGAATCTGTCTCAGGAATAAGTGCACCTTCTGTTCCTGTGACCCATTCACAGAGACGTAGCTCCACTGGTGCTGCAGTTTTATTTTTGGAAAGTGATTCCCAACAGGCTAAAATAGAAATGGAAGAGACGGTCGCCGATATCTTGACTGAGAGCTGCATTGATTACAGCACATCAGCACTTTACAAGGAGCAAAGTTCGATCCGTCTACACTCTACTCTTCAGGATTCAGAAACCTTGGAGAACAGAGCAAACTTTGAAATCCAGAGTGCTCCTTTTTGTGAAATGCCTCTTCTAATGCCTGAGCTCACAGAAGAGAGAATCAATCCTCACTATCTCGCTCCTGAAATGCCCTCGCTGACTCTCGCTGTACGACCCGACACCGCAAGTCACCATCCGAGCAGTACTGCACCTGTTCTCCATCTGGAAAAATCACACTCACCTCCTGTTATAACAGATGATGTGGGGACTTGTTCTGAAAAAGCTTGTCCCGAAAAAGCTTGTCCCAATTGGCCAATTGTACCCCAAGAAGGTGTGAGCCAATCGTTCAATAACTCGATCTCAGACACCTTTATAGCAAAACCAGCATCTCCTTCTTTTGTGTCACAGTGGGAGCCACCAGAGGAGTCCAAACAGAAAGGACATAAACACACATGCCCATCCACAGACCAGAACACTCAACATGATTCAATTTCGCAGTTTAAAATCACTACTCACAGTATTTTACAACGTTCTACGGTAGCAGACATGGATTTTATAGATGCCCGCAACTCTAATAACTCAGCAGAAGGAGGGGACAAACAAACTTCTATGTCTCTTGAAGAGCAGTCCAGCTCTCTCACATCCTCCCATGGCCCCTTCGTGGAGTCCAAACCCTTCACCATTTGGAAAAACCTTAGCTCCCAGAATCCTGCAGTGCTAATTGAGAGCTTGCAGCCCGAGTTGGTAATGGGTCTTACCACAGGTGTAAACAGTCTCACAGAATATTCCCATGACTCTCTGCCCTACACCATGTGGTCTGAATCAGGGTGCCAACAAGAAAAGTTCCCAGATTCTCCGAACTCTTCACCATGCACCCAGACCTGGACCAACCTGGAGCCCATTCCCATGCAGTGCTCTGGTGCAGACGTTGCTCTAAACACCCCCATAGATCTCAAGCAGCAGAACGTTGAGATGGTACCAGCTGTAGCTTGTGTGCTCGGTGAGCAGACAGGCTCTCAGGAAACTCAGGAGGAAGAGTTTAAAGGGCAGGAGTATTACGAAGGTGTGAAGTCAGAGCATTATGGGTCTGTGAGCAACTCTGATTCGTGTGAATCGGGAGATAAAGGTGCGGACAGCAGCAGTGAATCCAGTGAGGAGAATGCCATGAGTGACCCTGAGTATGTGGAAACGGGCCTGGAGCCAGGGGAAGTCTGTACAGTGAGTTCTGGTGCTACACCATGACAAGCAATACATCCTGTATTCTTCAGCATTTTGTTCTGAGCTTCTGTCCTAAACAACACCGACCACAGTGACAAGACATTTTGCTAATTTTTGTTGTTGTTTGTGTATATTTTATTATTTATGTTATATATATATATATATATATATATATATTAGTATAAATGTATATATAGTATAAATGTACTATATATTTATATTTATATATAGTAGTATCATTAGTCAACCTGTTGAAGTGGATTAAAACCTTTCATCAAAGTTATACATGAATTTTGAACAATACCCGTTCTTGTCTCAGGACAACTTTGATAAACTTTTTTGATTCATTTCAAATGTTGACTACTATATATATATATATATATATATATATATATATATATATATATATATATATATTTATTATATATATATATTTTTTTTTTGGAAACTGTTATATATTTTCAGAATACTCTTGACCCCTTACATTGCTAAAAAAAATTGTAGCAATGTAAGTCTTTACTGTGTCTTTTGAGAAATGTATTGCATCCTTGCTAATTTATTAAAAATATTCATTTTATTGAACCCAAACTTTTTGGTAATGTATATTAATTTGCTGTGAATCCAGTGATTTTTTTTTTTCTTTTCTTCTCTACATCAGAAAACTTACTTACATTACTGTTCACACCTTCATGCCTTGTAAACAAAGCTTTACAGTACCAAAGCATTAATGATAACACTTTACAATAAGATTTCATTATTTAACATGAACTAAGAATGAACAATACTTCTACAGCATTTATTAATCTTAGTAAATATTAACTTCAACGTTTATTAATACATTATTAAAATCAGAAGTTGTATTTGTTAGCATTAGTTAATGCACTGTGAACTAACATGAACAATTTATATTAATGAATACTGTAACAAATGTATTGCTCATTGTTAGTTCATGTTAGTTGATAAATGTACTAATGTTAACTAATGAACCTTATTGTAAAGTGTTACCGCATTAATAAATGTGCACATACTGTATATACACAATAAAGGTAGCAACAATATTTTCGGATGGTGTACGGTCTCTTTCACTGACCTCCTCTTTGTCTCTCTCTTTTTTTTGCTCTCATAGTATCACATGCAGAGTGTTAAGAAGACTACCAAGAGTTGGCGTCACCCCCTCAGAAAGCCCACTGCCAGAGCAGTTCCCAGTGCTGTGAAACAGCAGGCTGCAAGCGATGATGGTGGATGTTTAACCACTTTTATTTTATTATGAGCAAAAAATAAGAAAAGTAACAAAAATGTATTCTTATTTGTAACATATTGTAATAGTTTTAAAAATATATGTACCATTTATTAAACTGCATGTTGTCATAGGACAGAATTACACTAATAATGCGCTGTTGCGTTCTGTTTGTGGTATTTTTAATGATTCATCTATGTACACAAGGCAAGTAGATTGATGTCTTGGGTGTTGTGTCCTGCTGCTTTTCAGCATCTCACTTCATGCATGCATGCACTTTTAAAAAGCTGTGTCAAGTTAAAGAATTAATCATACTAAATTAAATTTTCAGCCCTAGAGTAAATATTTATTTGTGTGTGTGTCTCAGAGACTTTAGAGAAGTGTGAAACTAAAGAAGAGGAGCCAGAAACTGAGGAATGGGCAAAGCCTTTAGTGCATCTGTGGCAACAGAGAAAAGCTCATCCTCAGTATGAACGAGAGTACAACACAGCTGCAGCTCAAACTGCTCCTCACTGTGCTGTCTGCACCCTTTTCATGCCATACTATCAGGTAACTTATGGAGATAGATACTAGGTACTAATCTGGTTGTGTATATGTGCTATGTGATGCAAAAACATTTATTTCAAACTCTTGTTTTTTTCTCACAGCCTGAGAATTTAGAGGAAAGAAGGCATGATGTCTTGATGAATCCTGTCACAGAGTCTCAGGGGTCATGTTCACAGGTGGCAGGCTTGAGATCGCGACCTCTGATCCCTGAAATTTGTTTTGCATACCAGGAGGGCCCATGCCCTTTGAACACACTACTGGAGGAGGACGGATCCAGTCCTCTTGTGGCCTGCAACAGTTGCTGTGTTCAAGTTCATGCCAGTACGTCACTGAGATCACTTAACAACACAATTAACAACTGAAAAAGCCCCAAATATCATGATCCTCTGGCAAGGGAAACCCAGACTTTATAAAATATAATTATTAAATAATATAAAACCATTCAAAAGTTTAGGGTCTGTAAGTTTTTTTTTTAAGAAGTCTCTGGTGCTCAAAAATGCAGTAAAAACAGTAATATTGTATATTACTTAATATTACAATTTAGAATAACTTTTGTTTTCTGTTTTAATATATATTAAAATGTAATTTATTCCTGTGATGCAAAGCTGAAATTTCAGCAGCTTTATTCCAGTCTTCAGTGTCACATGATCCTTCAGAAATCATTATATTTGCTGATTTAGTTCTTAAGAAACAGCTGTGCTGCTTAATATTTTTGTGATGATATATTAATGTTTTCAGGATTCTTTATGAAACAGAAAAACAGCATGTATTTGATATAGCAATGTTCTGTAATAATGTAATAGTCCTTACTGCCACTTCTGAACAGTTTACTCCATCCTTGCTGAATAAAAGTATTAATTTCTTTTAAAAAAATCAAGTAGTAGTAGTTTTTATAATTTATTTAATTTGTTAGTTATAAATATTTAATGATCTATTTACACTATGCATACTATGTTAATTATTCATTAATTTACATTTGTTTTATTTGACTTTGACAAAATGTTATTTATTAAATTAAATAATTGGCTTTTATACAGTCGTTTTACTAAAGTAATTTATTATTTTTAAAATCTTTATCTCTACTTTGTATTAAATTGATGGTTATATTTTTCTGCTCACTTCTAGAGTAAAGTTAAAATATATAAACTGGAAGAGAAACATTTTTACTTCAAATACATTATTTGTACCATGCTTTAGGGCTGTTAGTTGATTAAGGTAATTGAATTCATCTCATGATCTCATTTCTGACATTTTAGAAAGCAGAATTATGTGTGTTAAAGAAATCATTGTTAACTTTAATAATTAATATCTTAAGCATACACAATAACTTTGACGACCCTCAAAAATGCATGTTGTAAAAAGAAATTGTTTGGCATAGTACAGAATGTAACAGTTTGATTGGTCCACAGGTTGCTACGGTGTTTCTATTCAAGATGTCAGCCCAGTGTGGACATGTGATCGATGTGTGAGCGGAGACCTGGCAGCTGTAAGTAATCATGCAGTCAGTCTACATTTACTGTATCAGTATAATTTATTGACTACTTGCCTATGTTAAATTATATTATAATCTGTTTTGTGTATGTTTTATACTAGGGATGCTGTTTGTGTAACCTGAGGGGAGGTGCGTTAAAGAGAACCTCAGATGACAGGTAAGCTCCCTTATTCAGATCCCTTAATACTAATATAGTGTTGTATTAAATACTAAACAGAGCAGAAGATTCAGTATGCTTTTTAGACACATCCTCCAGTATTTAAAATAGACATTATAAGCAAATACGAGTCATGAATTATACATGTTGTAGGTGGGCCCATGTGATGTGTGCTGTGGGTCTCCCTGAGGTGAAGTTCATAGATGTGGTGAAGAGAGCTCCTATTGACATAAGTGCCATACCTGTACAGAGATATAAACTGGTGAGTAATAAACACAAACACTTTTGTTTCACTAAATTAGTGAGGACATTGCATAGACTTCCATTGATTTTATATCAGGTTAATGATGTTTTCTATCACCTAACCAACCCCTATCCCTAAACCTACCAATCATTGAAACGTGCAAAACACTAGATTTAAATAAAAACATGTTTTGGCCAATTTACAAGTCTTTTTAAACTAGTGAGGACCAGTGAAATGTCCTCACTAGTCGTTTGTCATAATATTTCACTATATGAGTGAGGACATTTGGCTCTCACAAGTATAGCTAACCTGTACACTAGAGGTTGAACGACTTCAGATTTTTAAAAGTTGACATTTATGTGATTTAAGTCGAGTCGACGTTGACCTGTAGCTGATAACGTCATTAATGAACAAATAAGCCTGAACCATGGCAATGGCTTATGACACAGTGCTGCCCACAAGGCTATTGCTTCTACATAACAGCTTACTTTTATCAGTTCTTTTGTCATTGGGCTGTTATATTTCTCAATGATTCAACTTTTTTAAATCATCAGACACAGATAAAGTAGCACAGTAAAGATTACATTTATATGAATGCATTAGTGCATGTGTGGGTTTTAGTTACTAAGAAACATATGCAAGAACTTTTCATTTTATAAGCTATTTTATTGATAAATCACAGAACAGTGTTGAAAACACATTTCTGTGCTAGTGAATGTTTCTGTGTGTTCGCGATCTGCACGTGATGTGCGAGCTACTGTGTGTGTTCAGTGCATTAGTTTAAAACAGTGATTAACTTACATGTACAATAAGCTGTTTAAAA
The DNA here is from genome assembly GCA_030578275.1 of Meda fulgida. NCBI lineage: Eukaryota > Metazoa > Chordata > Actinopteri > Cypriniformes > Leuciscidae > Meda > Meda fulgida. The sequence continues at coordinate 13,844,552 of CM060616.1, forward strand.
CATACATTCACCCGACCAATTTTGAGCATCCAGATGGAATAATCAAACATATCTTGTGGAGTGCTCTTGGAGTATGCATTTATTTGTCATCTGAACTGTTGGAAATGGAGCGTAAAAGGAAACCAGCTGTTTATTTAGAAACAGCTAAATAAAGTGCAAATGGGTCTTAATGGCCCATAAGACCTTAGAAATGTAATGTCTCTTGGAGCAACAGTGTAGAACTAAAGCTAAAATGAATGTTGGTAACTTCCGTAACCCCGGTTCTCTGATAACAGAAGTGAGGTATCTCACAATGGGAAACACCTCTGGCGTGACCAATTCTGGAATCACCTATTACACCATGTCTGTTAGTTGGCAGACCAATCATGACAGTGATGCGGGAGTCCAGCGTCCCTAGTATATATCGCTGCTAGCGGTTCCCACTTCTTTCTCAGCATATCTCTTCACCATGCAACTGCAAGGAGGGAAGTGTGGTGAGATACTTCACTTGTGTTATCAGAGAAACTGGGGTTACATAGGAGCTTTACATCAATACAATCTATAGGCTCAAAAGGGGGCTGAGATAGTGCATAAAGGATCACAGACAAATCCCACAGCAGAATTAGTGAAACCTTGAAACTCTGTTCAAGTACCGTGCACCTCTCGAGCAGGTGTTGACCTATGATATTCCTGTCAATCCTGTCAATCCCCACATGGCATGCAGAAATTGTGGCAAGATAAACTTTTAAGTTGAAAAGGCTCTGTCCTTATCCAAAAGTTCCTGCAGAAAACATAACACATCCGCAACAGAACAGAGAAAGTAACAATGTGTCTGTGTGCATCTCCACCATGAGTTCAGCTTGATATTCTGTGAGCGGTGATGTGGCATTCAAGGCTCTGATAGCCAGGGCAGAGGAGTAATACATTTTTTAAAAAGAGAGCCAGACAGCCTCTCTTTCTGTCCCGGCAGTGAAGGAGAGGGGGAGGATAGGGCTGCACGCCGATTGGGGGGTGGAGGTGACTTGCCACACTTGCCATTACTTGGTTGGACATCCCCAACGTCCAGCCAGGAGAAACCTTTAACTGGCACCCTATGTGAGAAGGGTTTGTCCCAGAAATGTCACATCTCTGTGCCGCATGCTGGGATGGCTGGAATTCTCTGCTTGACCTGAGAAGTGCACGACTGTAGCCTCTTCCCGTCAAATAAATCCATCTCCGCGCCCTGGCTTTCTTGCTTCTTGCCTTCGATGGCCAGTCGATAGAGTGTTTAACAGCCGCTCTCCTACACATCTCGATAAGATCCAATTCGCCTGGCATGGGGGAGGGGGACTCATCCATGGCACAGCCAGGCCTAGTAGAAAGATTAGGAGGGAGGATAACATCCTCTTCCAAGAGACAAGCAATCGCCTCATCATCCTCCTCTTTGTCCCCCGTAAAGGGATCTGATTCAAAGAGGGGAGGAAATTCAGGAGAGATCTCATCCATCAACTCCCTCCAGCTGCACCCGGGCTGAGGAGCAGCCTCATCTAACTCCGGGGGAGGTGCAGAAAGACTCAGGTCCCTTTCAGAGACTCATACACGATGCTCTAAAAACCTTGATGGGAAATGAGAGTGGTGCAGGCAGCACTCGGGATTAGCGAGCACAGCCTGTCCTTGTCTAACTCCCAAACACGCTATGCACATATTGTGAGAGTTCTTAGAAATAGTCATAGACCCATACACGGGCAAGAGGGATCTTTCCCTTTCACTGTGCAGCTGGATGGGTTTGTAGGTGTCATAATCGAGATCCAAACACCAGGGAATTAACAAATTCACTCAATGTGCCTCTCGATATCGGATCTTATCGGCAATTATTCTCGTAATGTGGTGGGATCGGCCAATCATTCACACCACTTAACGTGAGGGAATAACTGAGAAAAACTTTACGAGGATCTCCTGAGAATATCTTCCAAATAGGATCTTCATTGGGAAGAGAACAAGAATGAAGTGGGGACAGCTAGCAGCGATATATACTAGGGGGCGGGACTCCCACATGATGTGAGTCACATCACTGTCGTGATTGGTCTGTTTTGTATCATTATGTAGACGTGGTGTAATTGGTGCTTCCAGGATTGATCACACCCTAGGCATTTCCCATAGAGAGATACCGAACAAATGTTTGAAAGAGAATACATTACTTTTTCGTTCTTTAGTTTCACTTTCCTCTACAGTTTCTGAAATACACAAATACACAAACAAATATTTACTCTTGTCAATTTAACATGTTAATGTAGTATGATTAAGTATTTATCTTGACACAGCTTCTTAAAAGTGCAGGTGTACATGGTGTGAAGTCCCATTAGTCTGGTAACTGCTTTAACTAACAATGAGCAATAAATTTGATACAGTATTTATTAATTTAGTTAACGTTAGTTAACACAAATACAACTGTTCACTGGTAGTTCATGTTAGCTCAGGTCCATTTAATAACATTGACAGATACAACTTTTAATTTTAATAACGTATTAGTAAATCTGAGGATCTAGGATTGCCTAGACACGACCACATCGCATTATGTAGTCAGCCGGATCCGGGCCGTATCCAGATCAGATGGTGGACATGCGCCTAGACATGACCACAACGCATGGTGTAGTCAGCCAGATCCAGGCCGTATCCAGACCAGATGGAGGACCTGCATCTAGACACGACCACAACGCATCTCTGAAGTGTCAGCAGAAATTGTGTCAACTACTCTCCCCTATGAAGGCCTCATCGACACAACAGCCCTCGGCACTGATCCTCAACAAACCCATCTCCATACCGACGCGACTCCGATCTTCAACCAGATGGAACTGGATAATATTCTGATTGGTCCAAACCAATCTGACTTCTGAACTATAATGCTACCTGAATCATAATCATACACTGTTCGTTCGTTGGCCAGAGGAGAACTTTTTTTTTATCCATTCTGCCACCTGATGGAGTTTTGGTTCATTGCCACTGTCACCTTTTTCCACCTTTGTTGCCATTGGCTTGGCTTGCTTAGTTGGGGACATTAAATGACATCACGGTTTACTCCAGAGCGGCTATATATATATATATATATATATATATATATATATATATATATATATATAACTGAACTAAATTAATAACTTTTTTAAAACAAAAATGAAACATCACTGAACTTACTTAAGCTGGACTGTGATGCTTTTTTCTTCTGGAAACAAACTTTTTTGCTATCTCTGTAAAGCTGCTTTGAAATAATCTTGTATTGTAAAAAGCGCTATATGAATAAATGTGACTTGACTTGACTAAAAGTTGAAATTAACAATATCAGGCAGTTACTAAGATTAATAAATGCTTTAGAAGTATTGTTCATTGTTATTACTTGTTAACTAATGTAGTTATCTAATGTTAACCAGTGAAACCTTATTGAAATTGTTACACTGCTCGTTCAATGATTCTACTAAGTCTTGGCATTCTTTAATGTGCTATGTTATGTGTTCTCTCTTGTTCTCTTTCTTTCTCTTTGTAGAAGTGTATATATTGCCGTAACAGGATACAAAAGCTATCTGGAGCATGTATTCAGTGCTCATGTGGCCGTTGCCCCACCTCTTTCCATGTCACCTGTGCACACGCTGTTGGAGTGCCCATGGAGCCTGATGATTGGCCATATGTGGTTTTTATCACCTGTCACAGACACCAGTCTCGGAGCTCCAGTGCTGTGAGTACACTCATAGGCGCAATAGTCCCGGGCAATTCAGAGAATATCTTTAAAATTGTTAAAAAATTTAAAATGTCAAATGCTCTACTTCATTTTTCTGTTTTATATATATATATATATATAATATAATATATATGTTTGTTTTTTATATCATGAATTTGTTTCATTTGTTTTTTTTTCATATGTTTATAGTGTATAGTGGATGGTATAGTGTTTAGTTCACCCAAAAATGAAAATTCTGTTATCCATTGCTCACACTCATGTAATTCCGAACCCATTATACTTTTGTTCATGTTCAAACTACAAATTATATATTTTTTAATAAAACCTGAGAAAAATCTGTCCCTCCATTAACAGTCTATGTAACCAAACCGTTGATGCTTCAAAAACTTCATAAAGACATGTAAATGGCATCTACATGAATCGAGCGTCTAAATCAAGTGTTCTGAAGGCATGACAACTTTATTTGATGGATAGATTTTATTTAGGCTTTTAGTTTACTCGCATATAAACATTGATCAACACACATACATAGAGCACATTAAATATGATAAATAAGCTCAAACTTGCTTGATTGACACATGAGAACCAATGAAGTTTGTTCTTGCGTGTAATGCAAGAATGTTCAAGTTTCTGCAAGAACCAGTGAGATTTATTCTTGCATTTCAACCAAGTATGGTTGAGCTCTTCCATTTATAAATATATATATTTTTTTTATAAATAAATTAATTCATACAGAAAAAACTGTCACATAATTGACCCTTTAACATCAAGATTTTTTTGTCCCCTCAGAAATTGAAAGTTAGCCGAAGTGAATTAGAAGTGGGCCAGACAGTGATCTCCAAACACAAGAATCTTCGTTACTACAGCTCACGTGTTACCCAGGTCACGGCCCAAACATTCTATGAAGTCATGTTTGATGATGGCTCATTCAGCAATGATACATTCCCTGAAGACATTGTAGTGAGTGTTTCTAATCACTACTAGCCAGTAGTTGTTCTAATGAATAATTTGTGGCATGTTTTCATTGAACTGATGAATGCAAACTTAAATATAAAAAATATAAGCTTACAAAGTTGTCAGCCTCTTATTTTTCACAGAAAATTGTCATGCGTTGGTAGAATGAGTCCAATATTTCTAGTTTTTAATCCCAGAGTCTCAGTGGAATCTATTCTCTTTCACCCTGCAGAGCAGAGATTGTACCCAGCTTGGACCTCCTGAAGTGGGGGAGGCTGTTCAGGTGAAGTGGCCCGATGGACTTTTTTATGGAGCCAAGTACCTTGGCTCTAACACTTCATATATGTACCAGGTACACATACTCTAACACGTATTCTCTCAAGTACTGCTGCTTTACTACAGTACTTCTCTAATCATTCATGGTATATCCTGTGTTCTTGTAGGTGGAATTTGAAGATGGATCCCAAGTATTGGCGAAGAGAGAGGACATTTATACACTGGATGAAGACCTGCCCAAAAAGGTCAAAGGTCGTTTGGTGAGTTCTCACTTACTGAACTCTTTCTTTAAAGGGTCATTTCACCCCAAAATTTAAATTCTTTCAAAATTGAATCACACTCATGTTGTTTCAAACCCACAAGACTTCTGTTTATCTTCGGAACACATCAAGAACTGGATTAAATCTCTCGATTTATATGGATTACATTTATGATGATATCCTTTCTGAAGTTTGAACATTTATGGACTTTCAATGGGTGGACAAAAATGATGACAAAATATACAAATATTGTCCTGTTCTGTTTTTCTTCATGAATTATGTTTTGATGATGTGTTTGTTTCACCCCTTTGCAGTCCACGGCATCCAGCATGCGTTTCCAAGATGCATTCTTTACCACACAAGGTGAAAGGAAAAGGCGACGCACTCCAAATTCTCGGTTCCAGACAGATTATATCGCCCATATCAGCCCTCGAACCTTCGCCAGGATCTCAGAAACGCACAGCAAAGCCAACTAAAAAATGAATGGCGTTAAAAGAGCCCTTGAATTACAAGGGGCTGTTTTCATTTGGGCTTGAAGATTGTACATCAGTGAGATCATGATTTTTAAAAGTGGCAGAAATACTGTGGTCTCATAAGTCAGGGACAAGAATGTTTTTCTAAATTAGAAGTTTTTCCTGTTATATTTCAGAGGTTTTTCTTGCCTCAAATGGTATTCTGTAGCATCGTAATCATGTAATTTCCTCCTCAACACTGCTGAGACTAATTTTACCCGCATGCATGGTTTGTAAATGATTTGTCTTGTCATGCACCATTCCTTCACTGAAACATTTAGCCTTGAGCTTAAAATGGTATAAATGGCAAATAAAAAAAAATGTTGCTACTGAAGTCCAGCAAAGCACATGTCACCTTTTACTTATAGTCATGATTTCTTTATTTATTTGGGGGTTTATTCTTTCTTTTTTATGTAGTGCTTACAGCTGTTGACAAAAATTAAAGATGTTTGCTTTGTGGTCTGTGCCTTGACCTCAATTGATGAAATGCTTCGCACTTTTCTTTAAAAAAAATATCATATAGCTGATATATAGATAGGGATTTATACTAATTTATTAACTTTTAAGAACAACAAACATAAACAGCAGTTTTAAACAATCACAATCTGATCTTAAACAGTTCAAAGACAGAAGTGAATGGGTAACCAGGACCACAATTTTAGTTTTTGACGGTGAAAAAAATTTGATGGCTGAAAATCTTGAGTTGGATTCTCTCGTGTGCTCAAATGCCGTGTGATCCATGCCTGCTTTGTGTCACCATCAAATGTATGCTTTGTGCGAATCAATCATTCTTTTGAGACGGATCTTTTAAATGATTCGGTTGAACAGGTGAACAAAACCAAAATCTGTCCGAACGGTTTTCGAGTCAACAATTTGCTGAATCATTGAACCGGGAAATTCTATGGAAATTATTTCCACCAATGTAATACCGCAGTGAATCGAGGCATGGAATGATGGTAAAAATTAAATATTTTAATAGCCAAAATAGCGTAAATGTTACAAATGACGGATAATATTGTACAACAATATTATTAACATTCGTGCGAAAAAGTTTTTTTTATGCAAAAACTTTAGAAGTTAAGGGAGTTTTTAATGTGAATAAAAACTATTTGCTGTGATATTTGTTTTATATTCTGGATCATGCTTCACATAGTTTTATTGAAATTATGATAATATACTGTTATATTACACATTTTACGTCCTGTCTTGTCTTAAAGGAATCACTGAATGATTTGAGTCGGTTCTTCGAAATAGTTCAAAAGAACCGATTTTGTCATCTGAAGCGGAAGTGGTGAAAGTACACTTCGTTGCTAAGTAACTATAAACAGCCCAGTAGAAGATAACCGCTACACAGTTGTCCCGTTTAGAAGACAAACGAATCTAAACATGCCGTCGCTTTTTTTGGGAGCAGCTAATTTAGTTTGCAATTGACTAGCATGTCATACTCTGGGACTTGTAAACACATTTTGTAAGTATTGCTGCTGTCTTGTTGCAGGAAAGACAAGTGCGCCGTTTAGTTTGCTAACGAGCGGACTTTTAATAAAAAAATATATATTAAAACGCCTGAAGATATATAACGTTACATATGACGAAATAAACTACAATATTTTGGTTAATGTTGCTCTATAATATGGCACAAATTAACAACACGAGACTTCCCGCACGTTACTTAGCAACACTAAGTTATCTAATCACTTTACTGAACAGTTGTATTGTGACAGTTCACTGCGATTCTCACTAACATGCTGTTGTCTTAACTGTATTTAAAAGAGTTTACTGTCCAGGAATAACTCCGAGGAGAAGGAATTGAAACTTTTTGGGAAGAACACAAAGCAAGAGGAAAGTTTGGTCATGCACTCTTTTCAGAAAGGCACCTCCAGGAGCCAGGCAGGGCCAGAAGATCATGGCAAACAGAAGCTGTTTGGGACGGCTAAGTCTTCTTTACCTGTGTCCACTAATGCACCTGGTTCTCTGGCACCTGTTGATGTGGAGCAGCTGAGGGCTAGACTTATCTCAGCAGTGCCCAGACGTCCACAGACGAACCCTGATGCGCTGGTATTCCCTCACAGAACTAAGGCTCAGGAGAGACAACTGACCTCACAAAGACCAGCACAAGCTGAGATGTTGGTAAGAGAGCAATACCATCAAATGAGGACTCAGTGTACAATGTACACACAAACTGTAAAAAAATATATATTGTTGGTTAAACTTTAAAAAAAGTAAGTAATCTGGTTGTAATCTGAAAATTTATATATGGTGGGATTCCCCAACTTTAAAAATAATCATTAATCACAGATCTGGACACTCATTGGCATTCAAGTTAAATACATTATTACCCGATGGTTATACTGCATGACATTTTTAGAGTCATTAAATTTAAAGTTTTTTTTGAAGATTGTATGCACATTTTTCAGTGCCCAACCAACTATTTCTATGAAACATGCATTTAGATATTTTAAATATTTTTCCTTTTCTTAATCAATGATACTGTTGTATGTCGTTGACTCAAATATTAATAAACAAAATAAAAGTACAGTGGTAAGACAAAATACCTGTCATACTCATTTGTGTTAACAATTTACCGGCATGATCTGTATTTTACCCTAGCCAATTCTCAAGAGACGCAGTGAAAGTATGAAACTGGAGAACATCCAAAGGTTCAACTTGAGCCCTATGCCTTTTTCCTCGAATGAGGTCCAGTCCATTGACCCTGCCTTGGGGAGAGGACCCTCTACGCTACAGCTGCCCAGACTTCCTGACCATGTCAAAGATAGACAGGTCTGGCCACTCTACTCATAAACAACTCCGGCAGATGCCTCTTGTAACATTAGTAACATAATGATGTGCTTTTTATGTGATGATTTTAGGTGCAGTTGACGCAGGGCTCACTCATGATCCCATCCCCTCCTAAAAGAACAAAGAGCTCATCTAGAGGTGGTCCTGTTACAGTTTCACCTCTGAGCTACACACTCTCTCCACCGCTTTTCAACTCAGTAGAGGAAGTCATTCGTGCTAAAATTCACTCCCCACCCGACATCGTTCAAACCATCCGGAATAACCCTCACTTGGGATTCCTCTATGTGACATCTACAGCACCTAAATCATCCATCAAATTTGACACATACAACCTCAAGTAAGACATCCCGTTTTTGCAATTATGTAGAAGTGTGGTTGTACACTATTGTTCAAAAGTTTGGGGTCAGTAAGATTTATTTAAAGAAATTAATAATTTTAAATTGATCAAAAGTGACAATAAAGATTTTTAAAAAATTTCTATTTCAAATAAATGTTGTTCTTTTGGACTTCGTATTCATCAAGGTATCTTGGAAAAATGTACCAAGTTTTTTTTAATAAAAATATGAACTGTTTTTAACATTGATATTAATAAGAAATGTTACTTGAGCACCAAATCAGCATTTTCTGATTGATCATGTGACTCTGAAGTCTGGAGTAATGGCTGCTGAAAAGCTCAGCTTTACCATTGCAAGAATAAATTACATTTTAAAAGTTGAATAAATTCATAATTTAAATTACCGTAAGTTCAAACCATTTCATATATTTAATCAAATCAGTAACTTTTCATTTGTATTCTAAATAATGTGTGACATGATCACATGATCACTATCAATTATAGTAAAGTATGAAAAAGTAAATTATGGAAAGAAAATTCAAATGAAGTGTTAACTATGTGTTAAACCATATCTTTTTCTCTAAATACTCCAAATATTCTTTCAACAGAATTGCAATGTTTGACAATGTCAACAAGTCAGACTACTATACGGTCAG
>CM060616.1:15096527-15104027 GCA_030578275.1 Meda fulgida
AATATTTGAATCGTTTGACAGCACTAATATATATATATTTACACAACATTATTTTCAACTGAAAATTGCAAGCTTTTCATGTGTTTTGGCCGCTCATTTACACGAAAATGCCATTTTGGAGGCCTGACAATGCAAACTTTCCAACCCGGTCACACTAAATGCGTCTCTGCTTAGAAATCTTGGCTTGCTCAAAACTTTTTGTCTTTAAATGAAGTCAAAACTGAGGTGATAGTTTTCGGCCCCACTGATAACTTTAATACCACCAGCATCGATTTGAGGAGCTTCTCTACATTCAGATCTACGCATGACAAACAAATATCTTCGGTAATTGGATCTAGTTTCTATCAACTCCGTCTTTTGTATCAAATTAAACACTTCCTATCTGACAAAACTCTAGAGATGTGTTCATGCTTTTATTACTTCCCGTTTAGACTACTGCAACTCATTGTATTGCGGTATTTCCAAGTCACAAATCGCTCGCCTTCAACTGGTCCAAAATGCTGCAGCAAGATTTATTCGCAAAAGTCCTAAATATGATCACATGATGATAATGATACATTTTATTTATATTGCGCTTTTCTCCAACCCAAAACGATACAAAAACAATACACAGTACCAATATATATATATATATATATATATATATATATATATATATATATATATATATATATTGGTGTAATGACCATTGGTGTAATGATTGTCAGAGATTAAAAATTGTAACATTACAAAATTTAATGACAGTACATTTCAAATACCTAAAAATGGTACATTAAGTGGTTTTATTCAAGTCAAAATATTACTTAACATTAATGAACCAACCTACATACAATAAAACTACATTTTTGGGGGGTTAAATCAAGCAGAAATATCACTTCAAGGTAACAATTGCAGGTCACTACACAAGATAAACTGTACATGATCTAGACTCTAGATAAATGAAATGCAATCGCAGCAGTAAGTCAGGGGAATGCTTATATTTATTTCTTTGGTTTCAATTTTCAACATGTTGCAGTTCTTTTTAAAAAGGTATACATTTTGACATAATTATAAAATGATATAACATGATTTGATACTGTATATTAGCAGAAATGACACATTTTTCACTTCAGCAACAAAGTGGAGACCCTCTTTTCTGTAATGAAAGACCAATCTTATGGGTTGTGGTCTCTCAGACGTTGGCCAATATCAGTAAAAAAAAAAAAAAACATTGTTTCCCTTAGGGCTTAAATGAACCAGATTTTTTTTTTTACATCCTTACACTTTTAGACAGGTGATGCTTGCAACCCGACCATAATCCATTAGCCGACAAGATTAGAATGTTATATTCTAATTAAATTAGAATGTATGTATTTCTCAATACTTATCACTGTTTTAAAAGCTCTTCACTCCGTTGTCTTAACCAACTTTCAGCTTCACTGCAGTAAATTTCACATTCAAAACTTATTAAAACTACCAAAACACATCATTCATGTCTCAAAATAAGTCATTCTTTCAGAACACTAGTAAAGGTTTCACCCAACAAACAAAATTAAAAATACAAATCAAAAAACACAAACAACAGGCAGTAATATGCACTATTTTCTGCTGTTCAGAATTCAAGGCAGTTTATTTTACATGGTTCATGTTTACATTAATGTACAAAATTGTTTCCTTTTGTATCGATGGTGATGAAAATGAAAGACTAAGACTAGTGTAGGTGTTTAGTTACATCTTAATTGTTCTGATAGGTTTTTTTTAGATTCAGAATATATTTCAATGTGGTATACGGTATAAAAATATTGCAAATTTCAGTCTTATTCATTTTTGTTTGAGTTGAAATGTTTTTAACTTAAATATAACAGTCTTGGAAATAATATGTAAGCATGTGCAAATTGGCCTGTACAGTAAATCAAGTTCTGCTGGTCTTTGTGTTTAAGTGAGAAATGAATTCATGTAAATTGAAAGATCTCAGTTTAGCCGGACACTGATCTTGTGATCACTGTGTGAAGAGTTTCATGGTATTAATTAATCTTGAGAAGGTATTAATCTTTCAGTTTAAACACAAATGTGTACTGTAATGTAAACATTGACCATGTAACATAAAATGCTGTGAATTCGGAACAACAGAAAACAGCAGAAATATTTTATAATGCTCCAGTTATTTGTGTTTTTTGTATTTTATGAGTGAAAAGTGTGTTTGTTGGGTGAGCTTTACTAGTGTTCTGGAAGAACTGTATTAGCAGCTGTAAATGGATATTCTGACATAGGTAGTTTCATGTGTATGTAGACTCTTGTGTGTGGATTGAGTCGCTGCACATCCCCCCACACGCAATTTACATCTCAATACTTGAAGGTGTGTGTGTGTGTGTGTGTGTGTCATGGAGAAACCGGCCTAAAGATCTCACAACTCTAACAATGCAGTTACCAATGTCCAAGAATCTGTGGAACTTCTCAAATAAACTACAATAAACTAGAGAAAACGCTGGGATTTACTCGGACAAATTAAATTACAGGTTTTTACAGTCGCTAGGACACATTTCTCAATATTTAGGTACATTTTCAAAACTCTTCACTCAGTTCTTCATTTCACATTCAAAATGCACTGACACTTCCTTCATGTCTCAAATCCCAACTCAATCTTCCAGAACACTAGTAAAGGTTTCACCCAACAAACACACTTTGTCACTCATAAAACAGAAAAAACACAAACAACAGGAGCATTACACAATATTTTCTTTTGCAAATTGCTTTTACAAAACAAGAATGGCACTACTCTACTGTTTTTAATTCACTGCAGTTTAATATTAGATTTTAGAATCAGAATATTTATTTCAATATGATATTACTGTGGAAATGTTGCAAATCTCGGTCTTATCATTTTTTGTTGTTAGGTTTTGAAAATAAGTTTAACAGTTTTAAAAAGAGTATGTAAACGTGCAAATTATCCTGTATAGCACATTAAATTCTGTAAGTGTTTGTGTTTAAGAGAGAAAATAATTCATGTAAATGGAACAAAATCCATCCGATGACATTGTTCAAAGCACTGATCCACAGTTTAGCTCATATAGACGGATGGTGTGATCACTGTGTGAAGAGAGTTTACAAAAAAAGAGAATTTTATGTGCTATACAGGATAATTTGCACGTTTACATACTCTTTTTAAAACTGTTAAACTTATTTTCAAAGCCTAACAACAAAAAATGATAAGACCGAGATTTGCAACATTTCCACAGTAATATCATATTGAAATAAATATTCTGATTCTAAAATCTAATATTAAACTGCAGTGAATTAAAAACAGTAGAGTAGTGCCATTCTTGTTTTGTAAAAGCAATTTGCAAAAGAAAATATTGTGTAATGCTCCTGTTGTTTGTGTTTTTTCTGTTTTATGAGTGACAAAGTGTGTTTGTTGGGTGAAACCTTTACTAGTGTTCTGGAAGATTGAGTTGGGATTTGAGACATGAAGGAAGTGTCAGTGCATTTTGAATGTGAAATGAAGAACTGAGTGAAGAGTTTTGAAAATGTACCTAAATATTGAGAAATGTGTCCTAGCGACTGTAAAAACCTGTAATTTAATTTGTCCGAGTAAATCCCAGCGTTTTCTCTAGTTTATTGTAGTTTATTTGAGAAGTTCCACAGATTCTTGGACATTGGTAACTGCATTGTTAGAGTTGTGAGATCTTTAGGCCAGTTTCTCCATGACACACACACACACACTTTCAAGTATTGAGATGTAAATTGCGTTTGGGGGGATGTGCAGCAACTCAATCCACACACAAGAGTCTACATACACATGAAACTACCTATGTCAGAATATCCATTTACAGCTGCTAATACAGTTCTTCCAGAACACTAGTAAAGCTCACCCAACAAACACACTTTGTCACTCATAAAATACAAAAAACACAAATAACTGGAGCCTTATAAAATATTTCTGCTGTTTTCTGTTGTTCCGAATTCACAGCATTTTATGTTACATGGTCAATGTTTACATTACAGTACACATTTGTGTTTAAACTGAAAGATTAATACCTTCTCAAGATTAATTAATACCATGAAACTCTTCACACAGTGATCACAAGATCAGTGTCCGGCTAAACTGAGATCTTTCAATTTACATGAATTTATTTCTCACTTAAACACAAAGACCAGCAGAACTTGATTTACTGTACAGGCCAATATGCACATGCTTACATATTATTTCCAAGACTGTTATATTTAAGTTAAAAACATTTCAACTCAAACAAAAATGAATAAGACTGAAATTTGCAATATTTTTATACCGTATACCACATTGAAATATATTCTGAATCTAAAAAAAAACCTATCAGAACAATTAAGATGTAACTAAACACCTACACTAGTCTTAGTCTTTCATTTTCATCACCATCTATACAAAAGGAAATAATTTTGTACATTAATGTAAACATGAACCATGTAAAATAAACTGCCTTGAATTCTGAACAGCAGAAAATAGTGCATATTACTGCCTGTTGTTTGTGTTTTTTTATTTGTATTTTTAATTTTGTTTGTTGGGTGAAACCTTTACTAGTGTTCTGAAAGAATGACTTATTTTGAGACATGAATGATGTGTTTTGGTAGTTTTAATGCGTTTTGAATGTGAAATTTACTGCAGTGAAGCTGAAAGTTGGTTAAGACAACGGAGTGAAGAGCTTTTAAAACAGTGATAAGTATTGAGAAATACATACATTCTAATTTAATTAGAATATAACATTCTAATCTTGTCGGCTAATGGATTATGGTCGGGTTGCAAGCATCACCTGTCTAAAAGTGTAAGGATGTAAAAAAAAAAATCTGGTTCATTTAAGCCCTAAGGGAAACAATGTTTTTTTTTTTTTACTGATATTGGCCAACGTCTGAGAGACCACAACCCATAAGATTGGTCTTTCATTACAGAAAAGAGGGTCTCCACTTTGTTGCTGAAGTGAAAAATGTGTCATTTCTGCTAATATACAGTATCAAATCATGTTATATCATTTTATAATTATGTCAAAATGTATACCTTTTTAAAAAGAACTGCAACATGTTGAAAATTGAAACCAAAGAAATAAATATAAGCATTCCCCTGACTTACTGCTGCGATTGCATTTCATTTATCTAGAGTCTAGATCATGTACAGTTTAACTTGTGTAGTGACCTGCAATTGTTACATTGAAGTGATATTTCTGCTTGATTTAACCCCCCAAAAATGTAGTTTTATTGTATGTAGGTTGGTTCATTAATGTTAAGTAATATTTTGACTTGAACAAAACCACTTAATGTACCATTTTTAGGTATTTGAAATGTACTGTCATTAAATTTTGTAATGTTACAATTTTTAATCTCTTTATATAAATATATATATATATATATATATATATATATATATATATATATATATTGGTAGTGTGTATTGTTTTTGTATCGTTTTGGGTTGGAGAAAAGCGCAATATAAATAAAATGTATCATTATCATCATGTGATCATATTTAGGACTTTTGCGAATAAATCTTGCTGCAGCATTTTGGACCAGTTGAAGGCGAGCGATTTGTGACTTGGAAATACCGCAATACAATGAGTTGCAGTAGTCTAAACGGGAAGTAATAAAAGCATGAACACATCTCTAGAGTTTTGTCAGATAGGAAGTGTTTAATTTGATACAAAAGACGGAGTTGATAGAAACTAGATCCAATTACCGAAGATATTTGTTTGTCATGCGTAGATCTGAATGTAGAGAAGCTCCTCAAATCGATGCTGGTGGTATTAAAATTATCAGTGGGGCCGAAAACTATCACCTCAGTTTTGACTTCATTTAAAGACAAAAAGTTTTGAGCAAGCCAAGATTTCTAAGCAGAGACGCATTTAGTGTGACCGGGTTGGAAAGTTTGCATTGTCAGGCCTCCAAAATGGCATTTTCGTGTAAATGAGCGGCCAAAACACATGAAAAGCTTGCAATTTTCAGTTGAAAATAATGTTGTGTAAATATATATATATTAGTGCTGTCAAACGATTCAAATATTTAATCGCGATTAATCGCATTAATGCCATAGTTAACTCGCGATTAATCGCACATTTTATCTATTCTAAATGTCCCTTGATTTCTATTTGTCCCATCATTTTTTCTAATTTGAATGCTCTTATGAACAAGGAAAAGTGGATCAGCAATAAGTTTGTTCTTAGCTGTGGTATCCATGTGCTTCTGTCTGAAGTCATCCATTGTAGAGCTTAGATCGGGCCCAAAAAATCAAGCCCGACCCGAGCCCGTGCGCATTGTGTCCGAGCCCGGCCCGACACATTTACTGTAATTATGAGCCCGTCCCGAGCCCGATTTAAAACCGCCCATTTCTTTTTAATACATGGGGCGTTATAACTGACGTTCTCAACTACTTTCTATGTTACTTTCTCCCGCCCGCAACATTTTTGTCCCGCTCCCGCCCGCAAATAGACTTTATTTGTAGGCTACTTCGCCTACGTGTCGCCACCATACACATCAGCATAAATGCTCCTGATCAATTATTTGTGATTAAAGCATTAACACACAAACCACTGTTATAATATAAAAGCCAGCAGGCTACTGAGTGCATGGTTTGGGATGACTGAATGCGCACAAAGTGCAATCCTTTAAAAATTCCTAAAAAGCTGACATCAGTTCATCGCAATCTCACACATCTCTGTTATTATCAATGAAGCTGACTGCACAATGAATCTTTCATAATATATACACTTTGTTTGTTTTAATTAGAGGATTTGCCAATATACAGAATTCAGCACTGAACAAAAAGTCAGTTTTGAGCAGTGAGGGGAGTCTATTTTAAATGCATCTGATTGGCCATTGCGTTTAAGAAATCAACACATGTCTGTGATTGGCTACATCGCTCAACGCTGCAAACATGTCATAAAAAGTAACTCTGGCCTGTAAATCGTTTCTATTTTGTTTTAGTTGTTCTTGTTGCTTTTCTGCAACATAAGAATAAAAATGTATTAGTTTTTATTCATAGATTTTTCTAGTTTGTGGGAGTCCCGAATCGTTTTATTCTCCCGTACCCGCACACACAGAGTGAGTGCATTACCGCCCGCGCTCGCACTCGGCCATCAAATCTAGTCCCGCGTTTTGTTTTGTTTCCGGTCTAGCTATCCGGTGTGATGTTGTAGTGTTTCTAACGTTACCAGTTGTTGCAACAGCATGTGAAAAAACTACAATGTTTGCTAGGCCAAAAAGAGCGTTAATCTCGCGCTAAAAAAATTGACGCCGTTAAAATGTGTTTGCGGTAACGCCGTTAATAACGCGTTAAACTGACAGCACTAATATATATATATATATATATATATATATATATATATATATATATATATATATATATATATATATATATATAATCTATAAATATATATATATATATACAGTTATATAAACACTTTTATTCTGGTTTACTGTGTTCACAGAAGCACTGCGGGTGCTCGATGTGACGGTGTGTGTGAATCCTCATGTTCTGTTGTTTATGCTGCTATTTGCACATGT